>JAENRP010000106.1:0-31134 GCA_024741835.1 Diplocarpon mali | reverse complement strand
GAAAATAATAACAATAATCAACTACCCCGCTCCCTACCGCAGATACGATCGCGGCTCAGGCCTTCCCTGGGATTTCCAGAGCTATGTTTGTTGCCTGAAGGCTAATTCTACTCATCGTACAAACAATCGCAAGTTCATTACACTCTTATCCTGTTCCTACTGCGTCCATCACTAACATACGTCAGGAAAAAAGAACCCCTTTCCAAACAGTTCACCCAGCAGCAGCTATTACACCTGGGGAAAATGAACTATCGAGGAGGTCGCGTGAGTATAGGTAGATCCATCTCAGGATGAAATGTTTCCTATGCATTTCAGAAAGGGAAATAAGAGCTGGCAGTGACATCGTTAACGTATATCCAACAATCCCAGACTGGTCCTACCGCATCCGTCTACCCTATCATTCTACACTCCCACTCGCCCCCCAAGACCCAGTCCAACCCAGCCCAGCCTAGCCCAGCAACGCGACATCCCAACCCGTCATAAGCCTCAGCGCTTCCAGCTCTCCTCTAGAGCAAGTAAACCAAGTCCTGAACGGATGCTGATTCCAGGAGCCCGGCTAGTGTTGCGCGTCCTAAAAACCCAGATTCTGGTCAGATCCGGGTTCGCTTTCCATGGAGCCGCTCCGTGGGAGGGCGGCAGGCAGGTATACATGTAAAACAGCTCTGTCCATCTCCTTCTCCCTCTTCATATCTATATTTCTGTCCCCTGTGTATAGTACGCCACGTGAGCGCGACTCCCAAGCAGAGGTGAAAAGACGTTAAGCTCCCGCGCCCGCGCCTCGATCACTGCCATACTACATACATGCAACGCGAGACCCCAACCCGCTGTGCAGCAGTCGGAGGGATGTAATCACTCACGCTCTACTCGTTGGATACTCGTCAGGTTTATTGCGTTGCGTTTCGCGTGCGTTCCCTTCTGCCCTCCTCTCTCTCAAAAATAAAAATGAAAATAAACACACACAGCCAACCACTTCCCCTAAGGGGCGGGCTTGAACACAAACACGCACAAGACAAGAGCAGTAATGCCGATTCTCTACTTGTGTTACAGCTGTCTGGAATAATAGTGCCTTACAGAAAAGAAACCCAATTGTAATACACGAAACCTGTCAAATGGGGACTTTTTTTTTGAGAAAGCGCAGGATTTGTGTAGACGCGCCCAGGCGTGTTTCCACTTAGCATCGAAGTAGGGTTTCGCTAACCCAACCTAATAAGCAAGCATTCAACCCACGTTACACCGTTGAGATGAGGCCTTTCAAGCTTTGATCTTTTAAGACAGTCACCCAGGCCTAGCACAACACAAGAATGTCAGCTTTGAGATACAGACTTATATTCTCTCGCCACTTCCTAATACCTCGCATGGTGAGCAACACTCAGTCGAGTCCATTCCAGTTCGTGGCCGATGGTACAGACCCCCAATCCATATCCAGAACCCAGTTCGTGATACAAGCTGAGCCAAGCTGATACGGAGTAGAACATACAATTGGGAAAAATGAAAGAAGATAAAGAAAACGTTCTTAACGCCTATGCTGATGCAGCCCAGCCCTCAAATTTTCCTGTCCCTCCAGCCCAAACTCCCATCCCCAAACTGAAAGACATACGTGGTCAAGGTTTCGTTTCCCCAAGGACGAGCGTCGGCGCGACCCGACGTTTTTTCTTTCCATGGCTCCCGTCCTCGCGCTCACTCTCACTTGCGTCGCGCTTCCGCCCTTTCACGCTCCCGCTCGTGCTCCGTGGAGTCTGCGGCGGCGTCGACATCGGGATCCCACTTACGAAACCGACGTTTCCGCCAGCCGTGACGCCGGGCATGCTGCTCCCCACCAGCGTCGGGTTGCTGATTATCGAGCCTGGAACGCAAGACGACTGGGTCGCGACGGATGAGGTCGAGTTTGAGCGAGTTGGGGAGGAGGGGCGGAGAGGTGTGGGGGAGGGGGCTGCGATGCCATTTGAGCAGGTGCGTTTGTGGCTGTTAAGGAATGGCGATGGCGGTGCTACCGCGGTTGGTGTTGCCAGTGGAGTGGTTTGCGAGGAGATGGCGCTGAGGGATGGATGCTTAGC
Source organism: Diplocarpon mali (assembly GCA_024741835.1). Taxonomy (NCBI): domain Eukaryota; kingdom Fungi; phylum Ascomycota; class Leotiomycetes; order Helotiales; family Drepanopezizaceae; genus Diplocarpon; species Diplocarpon mali. Next base: position 29,080 of record JAENRP010000106.1, on the reverse strand, counting down.
CGTGGGGACGTCGCCTGTGTATACTTGGCCAAGCTCGCCCGTGGCGAAGGTGAGGGTTGAACAGAACCCATCAGAGGATGTCATGAGGAGGGTCAAGCCGTCATTGGACCTGGTATGTTAGCCAAGCTTCATGGAGGCCAGCGTCGGACTTACCAAGTCAGATCTGTGAACGTCGCACAGTGGAGATTACTGACGATACAGAGAGGGGTCTGCTGCTGAGTATCGTACATCAAGACGGAGTCCTCGGTAGCAACAGCGTATACCATTCTGTACGGAAGCGAGAACGCCATCATGGGTCCATGTGGAGCTGTCGTGCTGGTGTCACCATCCACAGGCTTTGGTTTTGGCGAAGATGTCGGCCCGGATGGGTCTGACTGGGGAAGCAAACGCGGAGGCTCCATCACGGACTGTGACGATGGCGACTTGGGGACAGCTGGTTCTGGCAAGGCTGACATCGTATCTTCCGAGGAGGTGTCAATGGTGATGTGCTTGGTAGGCGGGGAGACCTTTCGAGGTAGGTAGTAGACCGGAGAGCATTTGACCACCACAGATGGCTTCTTGTGTCCTGGAAGATGTGCGATGGGCGGCTTGTTGATGCCCCCTCTCGTGTAGATGTACACGGTATTTGTGACTTCGTACATCGTTTTTGCGGACTCCTCTGTGCCCTTGAATTGCGACTGGTATTGACCGGCGGGAGTAAAGAGCAGACTGCCATCCGGAGTGAAGGTCAAGCGGCGGAAGAAAGACTTGAGCGTGTCGTTTGAGTAGATGTTGAAGTTCTTTACTCCCAGTCCAATGCTGTATGGTCTCGGCGAGGCTTCCATGGGCATGACTGCTGGGAGGGGCATAGATGGAGCTGGAGAGGCGGATCTCCTTATCGACCGGGCTGGAGATGCAGCTCCAAAGGAAGATTTACGGCTATGGCTGATCGTGCTAGGCGGGTTCATCGGTAGAGCCAGGGAAGTAGGCGTGCCCGGACACGAAGGACCCGGGGATCCAATTGTGCCTATCTCTGCAGCCAGCTGTTGCCGCAGGCTCAGATCCGGAGGGGCTGGGCTGTGAGAGGAAATGCGACGACCGGGCAGATCCATCTTCATATTCATACCAATCTTCCTCGGCTCCTCGTCTCGATTGTCCAGCATGTACGTACCTTCCTTCGTCTTGAGCGAATAGACATGGACGGATCGATCGGAAGACTGGGTCGCGATATACTCATTCAGGGGATCCCACGCCACGCCTTGGACATAGTGTTGGTGCTCGGCGATTTGGCGCATCAGCTGGCCTGTCTGGGCATTGTAGATTCTCGCAACATTGTCCATGCTGCCCGTGATGAAGTAGATCCCGTCCGGAGACCAGGCCAGGTCGTAGATCTCGTGGCCTGACGACCGACACATGTGCTTGGCCCTCCAGGTCTCCAACTCCTCGAGCGCCTCTCCAAATGCAGGCTTCGGATTCTTGGTATCCAGGACCCAAGTAATCACATTCCCATCGTCGCTGGCGGACGCCAAAACATCTCCTGCGGTGGGATGTCAACCAGTGCATATGTCTAGAAGGATAGTTCCTACCTCGAGGAGCCCATCGCACCACATTCACTGTCCGCGTGTGCCTGGCCATCGTACACAGGTACTCAACCTTTCGATCCTCGCCATCTGCATCTAGTCTCCATAACTGTCCCCTGTCAGCACAAGCAAGCCTCTCGGTCCCCCTTCTCCTCCACGTACCCGAACATTGTTATCCCCCCCCCCAGTTGCCAATCGTCCCTTTCCGTGCGGCTGGAACTCTGCAGAGTATATGGGGGCGTTCTCGGCGTGCCAGTTGACGATTATCGGTGCTGCCTTCATGATGGGCGTGAGTGGGAAGCTCTGGAGCCGCCGTCGAGGAAGTCCGGCGGCAGCGAGGCCGACCTTACTCGAATTGAATACGAGACAGGGTGAGAAGTGCTGCTGAACGTGATGACAAAGCTTTGAGTGGAAGCGGGGTCAAGCAATTGTTTGGAGATTTGAAGTGGCTGATGGTGTGTTGCGGATTGTGGTGGAGGTTTGAGGGGGGGNATAGGTGGTCGGAAGGGTAGTTGTAGCCGTTTGATGCTTGAGCGATTCCGGCTTTGAAGATGCAGCTGATCCCGTGAAGGCGATGTTTTTCCGGAGGTTGAGTTTCTACGGGCTTGATTAATGACAAAAGAGTGGAAGCCGGAGACACCCGTAGCCAGGTTATGGGAGAACAAGCGGGCACCGGATATATTCGTGTTGGCTTGGAATGAATGTGTTGGAACTGAACTGAATCGAAAGTACATGGATCAGCATTTGCAACGGATGGCAACGCTGCTGATGAAGATCTTCCGTCGCACCTGTAAGAGCCAGCAAATCATAAATTACTTGCCTTTTGCCGCGACCACCAATCGCGTGCCTTTCGCGTTGTCTCCAGGTGCTGAAAAATGACTGAGGCAACATAAAATACGATGCGAACCCAAAGGATCATTTTTTGTACAATGAGGACCAATGAGAGCAGTTAAAGTACAGGTCCAGGTATCCCCTGACGCGCCGTTTCTGATATTTCCAAGAATACCTACCATGTGTTTCGCATCAGATTCCGTCTGTTCCTGACCAACTACCTACAGTAATCTCACCTTGGCCGCACTATTGAAGCAATCCAGCCAGGACGAGGGAGCCCCAACGACAGTGGGTGCGCTACATCACCGCCAGATGTGATTTTGATGAATCCATCACCTTTGGCCAGGTTATATTCGTGTTCAGGAGGAAGAATTGCCTCTATCGTGTGGACGCAACACATTCCCACTTCAGCTACAACCTCGAGAGCCGTGAAGCAGGGCCGAAAACCCGGCCTGTGCATTGAATATGTTACTGCAGCTGCCAACACTTTTATTGTCTGTCCTCCAGGCCAGTCATGTCCAGAGTTGCTTTGGTAGTTGGTCTTCGCTCGCTGATAGCTGATATTGACTTCCCTGGACTCTGAGTCTTGCCGCCCCAGGGCCCCAAAATCGAGCATGCCCGGCAGCCCCTGTTATATCTCACTGTCTGTCTGACTAGCTCTCGCTTCTCCATCTACTCCACGAATACCTATACACAGTATAACATATTCTGTACGTGGCAACTCCTCTGCCTACACTGCAACGTTGCGGCGTGCAACCTTGTTTACTATAAGGTCGATTCGTCGGGTGATATAGCCCTTAGTTGGTAACGATGCGGTAAAGAGTTCCTGTGGGTTCACTTGGTTTCGGAGGTGACTTTTACGGTGACCAGTTCTACACGAACCGCGCATCTCTTTCAATGCAACCCAGCCATCTTGGTTTATTCTAGGACATAGCAGAGGGTGATCACAACCCCTCTAACGCAAGTCAAGGTTTCAGGACCAACGGTTAAGATCAGAAGCTCGGAAATACGGTGACTCTAATGGCTCAAGAGCCAGTAGGGACTTCAGGATCAAAATATAACTGTACGTAAGCACGAGGCAAAGCATACTTGGAGATACCTGAAATTTGGGTGTGAGGAATTGCGTCGCTGCTTATGCTCTTTCCGGCCAACGTACAGCTCACTTCCAAATTCAATGGGTATCAGACCAACGCTCTCCTCTCAGCTTGAGGTATGGCCCATCCTTGCCCAAGTCAATCTCGAGGGGGATAGTTTGGCTGCACCACTCCATATCCTTCCTCTATATATCACCCCATCGTCAAGCTTTCATTGGCCGAGATTGGATCCGAATTCAATATTGACATCGACATTCCCGAGCGCAACAAGCCTGGGGATCCGGGGGCTCGCCCCTGTGAATGAACAGAAGAAAGCCATACACCGATGAGCTGTGGGAGTCCCTTCAGATAGCCGCACTGGTGCTGTGAGTCCTTGTCCTATCTGCTGTAATTCTCTCTAGGAGCGCATATCATCTTATATTTCCTTGCTGTAAATTTTCAACCAAGCTAACCATTGTCCCTCGTCGCCTCGCCTCGGCCTCTCTTCTCACCGCTGGATGGATACCTTGGTCATGCAGCCCCCGTTCACAGCAAAGACCCCTCGTCGCTTATCCTCTCTGCACACACTCCGTCGCCCAAACAAATGCCACCTTGGCTTGTGCTCCAGGTGGATTCTCGGCAGGTTGCACTGTTCTAAATGCTTTCTTGTGATGTGTTTTGGCCAGCGACATAGTTGAACTACCTAACTATACAGAGTACAGAGAGCTATGGCGGTTAAGGTGGGGGAGATGAGACGCTTAGCTTAGATGGGCAGTTACTATGAGACTGCGATATAGTAATACCACGATTCTCCTCTGATTCACCCCTGATTTCATATTTATTGTATCGAAAATATATTTCCGAGACCTAGAGATATTGTAGAGGGCTGAAAACGATGAGATCTCTTTGACAGGAAGTCAAAAGACTGGCATAAGTCGAATGAAGGATAAATACAAGACCTATGATGTACCTTAAAAAACAACCAACAATCAACATTCATACTATTTATTCATGGGTATTTTCCCCGAGTCTTTCCCTCAGGCTTGCCCAATTGTGGTTCCTCCTCCTTCTGTCTTGGTTCTTTAGAAGAGCCTCCTCTTGTTGTATTCCCCTCTTGATACTTTAATACTCTGGAAATATTTACTGAAGACCAAATGCCATGAACACATCCTTCTCTACAAATTCCAGGATGGACGGGTGTGAGGTTTGTTATTCCTCTCTTGAGTTAGAAAGTCCCTCTCCTCCCCTGCAACTGACTGGTACAGCAGCTATACCAATGAACACTTAAGCGCTGGACCAAGCACCTCTGTCTACTCTCGTCCTATTCGGGCTAGCGAAAGCTAGATCTGATCTCGCCGCAGCATATCCGCCCTCTCTGCAGCCAATGGCGAGGCGCGCAGCTCGCCGTTGTATCATCCTACTTTGTAATATTCTTCTCCCTACCAACCGATCTCCTTACTCAACTTTGAGTGAATCCTCTGATCCCTGAGCTCCCTTTGCTATACAGGAAATAGGGTTCTTCTGTACGATGGAGAGCAGGAGAGCAGTAGCGAATGCTCGTTGCTGATTTTGTCAAAATTGGCGCGGTTGTAGGTTTTCATATTCTACAGTGTATGTGTTCAAACCCATATCTCGTCGTACGCCAAGCAAACACTACATAAAAGTATCTTTGTCTTTAACCTTGCACACTCACCCGGAGTTCACCCATGCGCACACGCTAATATGCAGTCTTTTTTGGCCTGCTACGAAGTCTGTACATGAGTACTTTGTATATTTTTACCGCTTCGTCTGTCTTTCTACTTGAGCGTTGATTCTTTCTTAGCATTTGACCTTACGGGATGTTACAGTTCTACTGGAAGTGTCGTGCATCACATCATTTTGAAGAATCAACATTATATGATCATATCGCCAACACCTCACCTGCTGATTTCGCCTAGCCCACCTGCTGTGCCGCTATTCACAAGCCCAGCAGCTCCCTTCCCCCTCTTCCCTCACGAGAGGTCAGGGAGAGAGAGGATTCTTGATTCTTGGATTCTTGGATTTGCTTTACCGCAGATCTCATCACCACCCTTTACAAAGTACAACGGTTGACTGCGGCATCTCAGGTATAGATAGATACCTTACACAGCATCCCATCTCCCACGCCTCCCGTCTGATTCACATTTTCTTTCACCGGTCTGATTCTCTCTTTTGGCTGCGCACATATATAAATATATATCTCTAGCTACCTACCTATATATCCGTACGACCCCAGCGTTCACGCCAAAGCATTACACCACTGTTGAATCCCCGCTTCTAAGCATGCTGGTCGGATCCCAGGATTGCAGACAATAGGACCAACACAAGATGTTCGAGCCCGTATCGACATCGCTCGCCGGCGGTATCAGCAGCCTCGCCGTCGTGGGCTTGCTCACCTCGCCCACCGTCTTCGCCATCACCTCCCACTTGCGGAGCCCCAGACCCGCGTCGATAAATGTTTACGAGGACAGCGATGGTATCGCCACCGAGAAGTCCGTGGCCGACTTTTCAACGAAGATCCCGAAGATCCTGCTTGCGGGTTTCGTCATCGGAGGCCTGGGTACGGCGGTTGCGCTGGCGGTTCTGGCGGTGGTGAGCGGAGCGGAGGGCTTCATCGAGAACTGGCTTGTTGTAGCTGATTGGGTGAGTAGAGAGTGCATTCCCTTTTTCCCTCTCTGGTCTCCTTTCCCGCCTTCGAAAATTACGAGAGTCAACAGTGGTGACGTTCCGCTGGACCCCCGGAGCCACTGCCCAGATAATTCGACTGCAGGTGCTGGTCACGGGAAAGGAAATCGACGTGACGCAGCACAACTACCCACCTCGCCTGTGATAGATGTGATGGTACAGTGCATTGAGATCTGCGGGTGCTAACATGAACAGTCACTGATCCTGCTACAAACAGCGGGTGTCGTCCTGATCAATGACTCGGTCAAGAGCTTTTCCCTGGGAATATACACATTCCTCTCCTCAATCTTGCTTCTCGCCCTCTTGCTCTACCAGGATGGCCTCATTGCACAAGAAACGACTCAGGGCGCGAGCTTCGGCACACCCATACAGTTTGGTCTCCGCTGTGCCCAGGTCGCTCTCGCGGTCTTCGTGGCCTTCACCAGCGTCTCGCTCCCACGCCGGCCAGAAGTCTTCCACGAGAACGTCCCCGTCGATGCTATGTACACCGTGTCCGCTCTAAGCCGCTATACCTTCGCCTGGGTCGGGCACCTACTCTTCCTTGCGCGCAAGAAAAACCGCCTGGAGATGGAAGACTTGCCCGCGATGGACTCCCGCACGCGTTCCAGAGACTTGAGCGAGACCTGGGCGTCCAGCTCCCACAGTCGCAGCCGCAAACTCTGGATCGAAGTTTTTCTCGAGCATAAATGGGGCTTCCTGCAGCAGTGGTCTCTGACGCTTGTTCAATCGTTCTGTAACGTTGCCCCTCAGTTCGCCACCTTCCATCTCCTCAAGATCCTGGAACTGCGGTCCCCGGGTGACGCTGTGAGTTCTGAGGCTTGGATCTGGGTCGTGGCTCTTACTATTGCTACAATCGGCGCCTCCTGGATCGAGTCCTGGCTATACTGGATCTCGTGGTCAGAACTCGCCATCCCGATCCGCGCCCAGCTCTCTGCTCTCATCTTCCAGAAATCCATGCGGCGGAAAGACGTCAAGGGAGCATCGAAGGCCAAGAAAGAAACTCCCAAAGGCTCAGGTATGGCCAGCGCATCCGACGACGTACCGGGCGATAAGCCAGAGTTGGACAAAGACGACAGCGAGAACAAGAGCAAGCAGTCCACCGTAAATCTGATCGGAGTCGACACGAAGCGCGTCTCTGATTTCTGCTTCTTCAACAACTTCCTGCCCGGAAGCGTCTTCAAACTGGCGATTTCGTTTGGCTTTTTGCTGAGCATTATCGGGTGGAAATCACTGCTGAGCGGTTTCTTGGCCATGTCGCTCACTATCCCGCTGAATATTTTCTTCAGTAAGCGATACTCGGCAGCCCAGGATCGGTTGATGAAAATCCGTGATGTGAAGATGGGGGTCGTGACGGAGGCTTTGCAAGGTACGTATGGAACAGTTAGACGAAAGAGGATTTTTGCTGATGGAAATGTTTTGAGGTATCCGACAGATTAAGTTCTCGGCTTTGGAGCAGAATTGGCATGAAAAGATAGAGAAAGTGAGGCGCAAAGAGTTGGAGGAGCAGTGGAATGTTTATCTGTGAGTTCTCAGCAAAGGAGGCGTGACTTGGGCTAACTATCTCGAGGTCTGATACATTTTTGCTCTTGTAAGTTATCCAGGTTTACTTGCCCCTTGAGTGATAGACATTTGGGTGGTCGTCGGGCCAGATCTGGAGCGAAACCCCAGCAGCTTACCATTTCTTTCCGCTGCGTCATTCCTCGCATTCTGCTCTTGTTTCAACACACTTAAAACCTTTTATTTCCATCGCTGATATCCCCAGCTGCTGGATCTCCTCTCCCATCGCTCTCGCCGCCACCTCCCTTGCAGTCTACGCCTCCATCTTCGGCGAGCTCACGCCCTCCGTAGCCTTCACCGCCATTGGAGTCTTTGCAAGTCTCGAGATGACGCTCTCCGCCATCCCGGAACTAACCACCGACCTCATCGATGCCTACGTCTCCATGGATCGTATTGAGAAGTACCTCCACGCCCCCGAAATCTCGCTCAACAAGAGCTACGGCCCTAACATTGCGTTCGAGAATGCCTCTATCGCCTGGTCCTCGGATGAAGAAAAGGAAGTCGATGATCTGCGGTATGTGCTGCGCAACGTAGATCTCTCATTTCCCGAGAAAGAGTTGAGTGTTGTGAGTGGGAAGACGGGGACTGGTAAGAGCTTGCTCTTAGCTGCTATTCTTGGGGAGGTGGATCTGCTGGCTGGAAAGATAAGCGTGCCGCAGCCGCCTTTGACGCGGGATCGCCATGACCATTTGGTAAGTAGTGAACGCTCATGAATCGTTTCTTATAGCCGTCTCGTAGTTTATGGTTTGGACTCTACACAGCATAGCTGACATCACCAGGCCAATAAAGACAACTGGATCATCCCGTCAGCAGTAGCATTCGTCGCCCAAATCCCCTGGATTGAAAACGCCAGCATCAAAGACAACATCCTCTTTGGGCTCCCACACGACCCTGACCGCTACCATAGAGTCATCGAAGTCTGCGCCCTCCAGAAAGACCTTGAAATGCTTACAGACGGTGAATCTACCGAAATTGGCGCCAACGGCATCAACCTCAGTGGTGGCCAGCGCTGGCGCGTAACTTTTGCGCGGGCCTTGTACTCTCGTGCCGGGATACTGGTCCTGGATGACATCTTCAGCGCGGTTGATGCCCACGTCGGTCGCTTCATCTTCGAGCAAGGTCTGACGGGCGAGCTGGGGGTAGGCCGCACCCGCATCCTAGTCACGCATCACGTCGCGCTGTGCAGACCCAAGACCAAATACATCGTCGAGCTTGGCGACGGCACCATCGCCCACGCCGGGCTCGTCTCCGAGCTCGAGGGCAACGGCACCTTGCAGCAGATCATCAGCCATGAGGAGAGTGGAGCCGGAACCCAAGATATCGACGATTCCACGGCGGTCAATTCCGCGGAGTCGCCGACTGGGGATGTGGCGGAGGCTGGAGATGGCGAGGCAATGAGGAAGGTGGAATCCAAGAAGGTGGCCAAGAAATTTGTGCAGGATGAAACGAGGGAGCAAGGCCGGGTAAAGACGAGGATTTATCTCGACTACATGACGTTCAGCGGAGGTTGGTGGTTCTGGGGGCTTACGCTTGTGGTATTTTCGCTGTCACAAGTTTTGGTTACTGGTTCGCTCCCCTCGTTTTTTGTTGTTCTTCTTGGTTAGGAGAGATGTGCTGACAAGAAGAAACCAGGCCGAGCATGGTGGGTTCGACTCTGGACCGGCAATAACGAGAAGCACAGCAGCATGCTACACGCCTTGACCTACTCCTACCAAGACCTCTCCCTCTCTCCCTCTCCATCACCCGAAGTTTCCTCGGACTACTCCCCCTTCATGACCGTCGAGTCCTCCACCAGCCTGCACTACTACCTGGGTATCTATGTGCTCATTTCCGTCGGCACCGTCATCTTCGGCACTCTCCGCTACTGGTACATCTTTACAGGCTCGATCCGCGCCTCCAAGCGGCTTTTTGGCAAGCTGAGTTTCACGATTTTGCGAACACCGTTGAGGTGGATGGATACGGTGCCGCTGGGTCGGATTCTAAATCGGTTCACTGCAGACTTCAATGTCGTCGATGCGAGGCTCTCTGCTGATAGTGAGTCTGACTTTGTTGACCCTCTCTCGCTAAAGCGAATCGGGACGACGGGGCTCTGGAGTCGATATGGGATCATGATCACATCATCAAGGCGACATTGCTGACTTGGGAATACTTTACAGTTGCATTCGGCGCCAATAACGCATTTCGTCTTCTTGGTATTATGGCCGCAGGCGTTTTTGTCTCGCCTTATGTGATTTTGCTCTCGCTCTCTTTACTTGCGATTTGCGTTCAGAGTATGTGGCCTCCCTCTACCATCTAGTACCCCTCACTTTCCTCACCCCGCGATCCTCGCTAATATGCTGACCCTCCAAGTCGCCCGTCTCTACCTTTCGGGCGCCCGCGAAGTCAAACGCCTCGAATCCTCGGCCAAGTCCCCCATCTTTGAGCAATTCGGCTCCGCCCTCACCGGCGTCGGCACGATCCGTGCCTTTGACAAGACAGACGTCTACATCGCCCGCATGTTCCGCAAGATCGACGACCATTCGACCTCTTTCTGGTACCTCTGGGCCTTTAACCGCTGGATGGGCTGGCGCATGTCGGCCGTCGGCGGCCTCTTCGCCACCTTCGTGGCGATTATCACCTTGCTGCTCGGCCATATTGACGCTTCGCTCGCAGGTTTCGCTCTCTCCTTTGCGCTGGAGTACGGCTCTCAAGTCATCTGGACGATTCGGCACTACACCAACCTCGAGCTCGATATGAACGCCGCCGAGCGTATCATCGAGTACATCAACCTCCCCACCGAATCCCTCGCCGGTGCCGACCCCCCCGCAGCCTGGCCCTCCGAGGGCCGCCTTGAAGTCTCCAACCTGGTCGTGGGCTACGCTCCGGAACTGCCCCCGGTCCTCAAAGGCCTCAGCTTCTCCGTGGCACGCAACGAGCGCATCGGCGTCGTCGGACGGACCGGCGCAGGCAAGTCCTCCCTCACGCTCGCGCTGTTCCGCTTCCTGGAGGCGAGTGAGGGCAGCATCTACATAGACGGGCTCGACATCTCCAAGATTAAGCTGCAGGCGCTGCGCTCGCGGCTGGCCATCATCCCGCAAGACCCCGTCCTGTTCAGCGGCACCGTGCGCTCGAACCTTGACGCCTTCGACGAGCATTCCGACAGCGAGCTCCGCGATGCCTTGCAGCGCGTGCATCTCATCTCCGCCTCGAATTCGGAACCACTTGCCGCATCAGGCACCACCAGTCGCCCCTCCCGCTCCCGCAACCAGCGGCAGACCTCGGGCCTGAGCCCGCATCAGAACCAAAATCCAAGCCCGAACCAAAACGCAAACCCCTTCGGCTCACTCCTTTCCCCTATCTCCGAAGGCGGCCTCAACCTCTCGCAGGGACAGCGGCAGCTCCTCTGCCTCGCGCGCGCCATCGTCTCGCGGCCCAAGATCATGGTCCTCGACGAGGCGACCTCGGCGGTCGACATGGCGACCGACGCCCTGATCCAGCACTCCATCCGCGCCGAGTTCGGCGACAGCACGCTCCTCGTCATCGCGCACCGGCTGAGCACGATCGCGGACTTCGACAAGATCCTCGTCATGGGCGACGGCCGGGTCGAGGAGTTTGGTAGCCCGCGCGAGCTGTTCGCCAACGAGCGCGGGGTGTTCAGGGCCATGGTGCAGCAGAGTGGGGAGAGGGCGAGGTTGGAGGGGATTATCCGGCAGGGGGGGGAGGGGAGGGGAGGTTGATTGGTGATTCGGGAGTGATAGTCAACGAGGAATATGACGGTGCGAAGACAGGACGGAGAGAGACGAGGGATTCACGAAATTGCATGTTCGAGGGAGGCTCATCACGTGGCTCAGAGGGGGCATCGCGGGAGGGCAGGAGGCTCGGATTTGTGTGCATGTTTCGCCGGGGGAGTAGCATCGACGAGCGGGTCGGGTTTAACGATCCAGCCTCCATGCTCCTAACGCGACGTGTGCGTAGGAGAAGAGGAAAGGAGAGGAGAGGACGGGACAAATGCAGGCACTTGGCGACTGTAGCCGCGGCTGATCTGAATCTCGATCTGTAGCTGCCTCCCGAATCATCGCATGCAACAAGCTGCCGCTCAACGGCGGGGAGGAGAAGAGTCGGCGGGCTGGACTGGGCTGGGCTGTGGGTGGCGATTAAGATCAGGCTGGCGAACGACGCGCACGTAGGAGCTTGCTGAAGCACAGGGCCACGAAGGAGTATAAGACGCACGCGATTCTGAGCCGAGGATGGCGAGCAGCGAGAAAATGATGGCATGCGGTGGTTGTCTCTCCCCAGGAAAGGCGCCCCCCTGAAACCCTGGGCTCCTCGCGCGGATCTGCAGCCGACAGAGCCAAGAGACCCGCTGCAGCCGCTTTCGCAGAATGATATCCTCGGGTAGGAGATGCAGCTATTCAGCATGACGGAATCTCCTAGTAGAACCGCGGACTAGCGTGGGAACATGTGAGAATTGCCTATAAAGCCCGGGCTTCCCTCTGGACTCTTCTTCCTCCTGATATCTCACTTCACTCATTCACTTCACCTGGACTCTTCTTCCTCCTGATATCTCACTCCACTCATTCACTTCACCTGGATTCTTCTTCCTCCTAATATCTCACTCCACTCATTCACTTCACCTCGTCTCTTCGGTTCACCAATCAGCTCAACATCATGCCTGATGCTCCTCAGTGCCGACGTGGGCGCCTGCAAAAGGGCAACCAAAAGCCCTGAGTGGCCCGGCGTCGACTCGATCACCAACACCAGTTTGGGACTTGGCAGGATCTACGGTCAGGAAGGAAATTGCTCGGAGAACAGACGAACCACTCGACACTTGAGTGGTTTGTATTTGGGACTTTGGGGGTCCACCGTTAGGAAGGAAATTGCTTGGAGAACAGACAAACCACTCTCGACACTTGAGTGGTTTGTATTTGGGACTTTGGGGGTCCACCGCTAGGAAGGAAATTGCTCGGAGAACAGACGAACCACTCGACACTTGAGTGGTTTGTATTTGGGACTTTGGGGGTCCACCGCTAGGAAGGAAATTGCTTGGAGAACAGACAAACCACTCTCGACACTTGAGTGGTTTGTATTTGGGACTTTGGGGGTCCACCGCTAGGAAGGAAATTGCTTGGAGAACAGACAACCACTCGACATTTGGGTGGTTTGTATTTGAGACTTTGGGGATCCACCGCTAGGAAGGAAATTGCTTGGAGAACAGAAAACCACTCGACATTTGGGTGGTTTGTATTTGGGACTTTGGGGATCCACCGCTAGGAAGGAAATTGTTTGGAGAACAGACAACCACTCGACACTTGAGTGGTTTGTATTTGGGACTTTGGGGGTCCACCGCTAGGAAGGAAATTGCTTGGAGAACGAACAAACCGCTCGGGACTTGGAGGGGTTCACAATCGGGAAGGAATTTGGTTGGATACATCAAGGCACTGCCGCCCTCGTCGACCAATGGCCAGGATGAGCGACCACTGCGAAGGATTATGGCGACTCGACTCATAGAGCGGGCGGATAGATCCCATGCGGTCGCGACCACAGGAACCGAGCTCTTGTCTAATATAAATCAAGACCTTTTCCGACAAGTTTTTTCTTTGCAATGATGTGATCATGTGACAGTTGAATACGTGATCTGATGCAGTGATAGCCGAAGATACTCCCCGAATCTGGAACCCCGGGACTCGCGACTCCAAAGCCCGACTTTCCAAGTGCCCGCCGGTACAGAAACCCGCGCTCTAAGACTACCATCATTCACTGACTGATAATTCGCAGTTTTCCGACGAGCCAGCCTCCAAGCACGAGAGCCTTCTCGTCGAATGGCGACCAGATCCCGAAAAGCTTCGACAACAAAATGGAGACCGACACGAGCACGACGATTAGAATTATAAATAGATCCAGAGCACCTTCACCTTCACCTTATCCCGCAGGTGTCAATTCGTGCCATTTTGCAGGTGGATTTAGACTGTACAGGCAGACCAGATGATATGTATAAAAATAGCAAAGAGGAAGATAGAAGCAGAAGAGCAACGCAACACGGATAACGGAGAAGTAATCATGATTCCTAAGATTGTTCGCAAGCATCGCATCCTATCCACGCAGCTGCATCTAGCAGATTCGGGGTGAAAGCGCTACATGTGACTTTCGTATGATTCAACAGCCTCCTCGCCAACCAAGCTGCGATCTTCTTTAGTTGTGGAGTTGATATGCATCGTGTATGAAAATCGTACAGCAGATCAGAGGAGTATGCATTTAAACATGCGCGCGTTGCAAGATAGGTGAAACGCATTGAAATGCGGTGATGCATCGAGCCACCTACAAACCGACGTGAGTAGCTTGATGACTGATACTAGACTATACCTATCCTATCTAGCACAAGTCTCAAATTTCCGCGCTCACAACTTGCGCGTCAACGTCAAGATTGAAGCCTAGGAGAGCGAAACGGAATCGAGAGAGATCTAGGATGCGGGATGTGAAAAGCAAATGGTCAGTGTGCTCTCGCATCTCTTCTCCGCGGACATCTCGACAATAAGTCCGTAATAGTTCTCCTCAAAAACCCAGTCGCACCTTGTGCCGTGCTATATGGTTTCCCTGCTAGCAATCAATTTTGGGGGTGTTATGATCTCAAGACGAACACCACCCGGCTCTGCAGTCGAGCTTTTCCCGATGTCAGACAACATTTGCTGTACTGCCGGACTACTGCAATACATAACAGGTTTCTGAGCGCTTGTTTCCGTTCGGAACATTCGGATGGGGAGTGCTTCACAGCTCGCTTACTCTGACGAAGAGAGGATGTCTTGGCACGTGATTTTTTGATATCGGAGGGTGGGATTGAGCTCCGCCAGTCGAGCTGGGGAGTCAGAGGGTGTTTTGTCTAGCAGGAAATACCTGAGACATTTACTTTCCCAGGCATTCTTTTGGCACTGGTTACTCTGCCCTATCAGTAGAGTGCCGTCGGGTGCGGAGTGATATCTGGACGGAATACAGCATTCGCCCCACATGTGCAATCATCAAAATTTATACCAGTGGATATAGTGGTGGAGAGATCAGGTACATTCCCCCATTCAGGCGGTGATTCATGATACAGCTGCAGAATATTAGACTATCGCAGCTGGAGACGAGCAGATACTAGTGAAGTGTTTACGTTTTCGTTACTTGCATGTTTTTTTATCGACATTCGCACGGACGATTCCAAACTCGCAGACATCCGCGGTGGTATAACTCCCTCCAGATCCCGAGGACATCTTTTCTGCTTACACGAGTGACTCGGGGGGCACTTTTGGTCGCGCTGCAGTTCTCTGCACTCACGGGACGTCCGGTCGCGCCTTCGCATAGCTAAGAGACCCTGGTACGCATATTGCAGATTCTTGCGATAGAGCAGGGGTGAAGAAGTACCTCGGTGTGGCTCCTGGTTTTGACTGGGTTGCATTAGGCAGTGGTAATCAGTGGTCACCTGGTCGGCCCGCACTCCTGGGAAGCATTAAGCCAAAACGGCTGCTGGAAGATACATCGGAGGCCGGTCGAGGATTCTCTATTTCTAGCAGAATCATACGCAAGGAATCGCTAGCGCTACAAAGAGCGTGAGCTGGAGCTTGACATTGGTTGTTCGGTATAGTTGAGGCACTACGAATGCAAGCGCAGCTTCGGCACCTATTACGTGTTCTTGCAACTGCTAACCAGATGGCTCACATGAGCTTGGATGCAAAGACGCCCGGGCAAGGAACACATGCCTGGCCATGTAAATCTTACTGCCACAGCCCGCCGGATCACTGCCAAGATTGGGTCCACAACAAGCACTCGCTTAGAAAAGGGGCTGGCAGAGTGGGGCTGGCAGAGTGGGAGGCCGATTTCGAAGAACGGATACCACGTTCGACCACCTCCTATAGCACCCAGCAGTAATCCTCATTCCCCCTCGAGTCTGGAAAAGCTATGGTGGAAGGGAATCGTGCCATGCTGAAATCTAGTTTCCACGAAAGTCTGGATGCCTCGGCAAAAGTCCAAGATGGGTAAGAAAGTTTGAAGGACAGAACGTCGAGACGGATATGCGTCAAATCAAAGAGTCAATACGCCATTACGTGACGAAATAAATGTCGCCAGTACTGGCAGCGCTCTAAGCTGAGTGGAGTGGAGTGGAGTAGAGTTGAGTATTATCTTTATTCAACTCAGCTCCATATTAGTAACTAGTCGACTATACGCTGTAAGCTATTCATTTCTACTTGAATCAATTGAGAAAATTCTCTCGAGCATTCTGAGTATCTCGTTCTAATGCTGAATGCTGGAATTTGCCGATCATGCATAACTACTCATAAATTTCTCGACGCTGAAACAACTTTATGAATTTCCTTGTTTCGTAGCGTGCTGTACGGATGATGGCCTCTAGTGCTGGGCCAGGAAATTTCCGATTGGCTTGGGTCTCAACGCCATTTGCCTGTCGCCTGGGTCGTAGTCTACAATCTTGCTTGTACTACTAGGCAGGTAACAACCATCTCACCATGGAGAAGGCAAGCATTCTGCATGGAGATTTCATATTGCGAAGAGAATCGAAGATTTAACGACTGCAGTCAGCTCCCAGAAGCAAGAAAGCAGAGATGATGGTTGAACTGGGCGCACCATGGATACAGTACCTGTGAAGTTTACGACGGGTGACGTCTGAATACGAAGGTCTATGCCGTCCGCGGCCAGGTTAAGGTTCCATGGTATTTTTGACTTGCAAGAGTCACTTGGAATTTCGTGATTGTAATTCAGGTTCTAAAACAGCCATGGCTGAAGCGTAAACCCAAGGACGAGAAGCCAGTGCTGATTCCTAGAGATCGCCACAGATCTGACCTTGTGCCACTTGTGACGGGTGGCAATCCTGCGTCTTGTGAATATCATCGGCCATGAGCGCATTCTGTATACCTCTTGGCCATGCTACTGCCAAGATCTTTCGACTCGGGATGTTGCTTCGGAGATCTAGCCGGCTCGCCTAACCCTCCCTCTGACCCGAAACATGTTCGCGTGTTTCGTCGAGCAAGCCAAACTCTTCAAGTTCCTCGTCCTAACTTTACGTTTAGACAAGTTCCATGCGATAACAACAATGACGTTGCTATGTGGCGAGATACTCGGGATTGGACACACGAACCAGATCGACTTTTCATCAACTGGGTATCAGAAGCCTCATCATTGACCCGTGCACAGCTGCGCAAGAGCTGGTGAGGGGCCTTGCGTGCTGAACAAGACGGTTGACACATTGCATGAATCAAGCACAACAAGCAGCATTCTCTAGAAGCATTCTAGAAAGTATGAAAGCTTTCGAATGATGCAAAAATCATACCAAAGTCCTTAAGAAGTGGTCGAATCCACATTTGAGGTTCACCAAAGCTGGCCTTTGCAGATCAAGATAGCTTCAGACGACAAAATGCCGATCCCACTGACTTACCCGAGCAACATCAAGTCCGAGTTTGAGCTCTCAGGGCGGCCTCCGACGCCAGTTCAATACACGGCTCCCACTCTGGCCAGGACCGAGTTCGTACTTGATCGGCCAAGAATATCATGGATGAGCGATAGTGTGCGGAACCACATTGTTGCGATGATAGGAGAATTCCTCGGGACTTTGTCATTCCTCTTCTTCGGATTGGCTGCGGTTCAAGTAGCAAACAGCAAACCGGACACCCTTCTTCGAATAGATGCATCATCCGGCGCACCCAGCCTTCTTCAGATCGTCTACATCAGTGGCTCGTTCGGCATCAGCCTGACGGTCAATGTCTGGGTATTCTACAGAGTCAGTGGAGGGATGTTCAACCCAGCTGTATGTGCCCGCGTCTTTTTCGTTGTGTGTTTCTAAAGCCTGGCAGGTCACATTCGGACTGTGTCTTGCTGGGGCTGTGCCTTGGGTACGAGGCGCTTTACTCGTTCCGGTCCAACTGCTCGCCAGCGTCGCAGCCTCTCTCCTCGTCTCTACTCTCCTCCCTGGATATTTTAACACTCAAGCAAATACCGGGGCTGGCGTGTCACCCGTCCAAGCTCTATTCCTCGAGATGATTCTGACGTGCCAGCTGGTTTTCACAGTCCTTATGCTGGCAGTGGAGAAACACCGTGCCTCTTTCGCCGCCCCCCTTGGTATCGGACTTGCCGTATTCCTCGCTGCTCTAGTGGGTATGTAGCCCGTACTCATGACTATCACAGGTATAGCTAACAAGCTCCAGGCGGCAGCTTTAGCGGCGCATGCCTCAATCCCGCTCGGAGCTTTGGCCCAGACGTGGTGCTCATGGATTTCAAAAGCTACCATTGGATATACTGGGCTGGACCGATCTTAGGCGCAGTCAATGCCGTTGGTATCTACAAAACCTTGAAGCTGCTCGAGTATACGACTGCGAATCCTGGGCAGGACGACGATGGACTCGATATCTACCGTGTTGTTTCTGGCAGGCAAAAGGTCCACCATCAGAGGCGGGGCAGCATCGAGAGCTACTCGTCTCAGAACCCACTGGGGTATGCGTGAGATACACAGCAGTGGTGGCGATGGGAGCTCAGAAGTGCATACAAGCTGGAGGCTGAAAATTCTAATGATTGCTATGGTATTTCCTTGATTGAGGTGTCCCTGCTACACGACAGCAAGAACTTGGGCATATTTTCCGGAATATCTTCTCCCAAATTCATCCAGGAGCTTTGTGGTGCTGTATTTAGAGGTGGATTCCTAGTGGTGGCAGAAGCTTGTAAAATTCTACTCTAACTGTATATCTAAGCTCCCTTTATAGAAGTGCTCCGTGGCCACTTCAGGGGTATATTACATAAGCTAGTCCTTAGAGGCCTTAGCGCCTAAGGCTCCTTATGGCGTAATACACCCCTTAGGTGAGAAGCAGCTCTTAGCTAGGCTTAGCTATAACTAGCGCTAGATCTAGTATATAAGACTCCTTTATTATACTCCCTAGCTTTTAAAATAATGAAAATTGCTTAATAAAGCTGTAATAAATAAAAGAGGGAGCGCGGTTCTAAGTGCTTCCTCTATAGAATGGAAGCCTCTATAGAATAGAAACTAAATCAGGTGATAAAGGAAAGTTAATAAAGGCAGCGCGCTTATAAAAGTATGTGTTTTTTCCTTTATAAAGCTTTCCTTCCTTATACTTCTTTAAATAATTACTTTAAAAATGGAGAATAGTAATAACAACTCTAAGGAGCGCCCTACTAGAGCTACTACTATATGCTTCCTAATTATGCTCCCTTACTCTTACTAATAGACTTATAGCAAAGTCGTTATACCCAAATATAGCTTAGAGCTTTTTAGCGCGGTAGATAGCAAGAGGATAATAACGCGCTTAAGACGTTCGATATAGTAATACCCTTAAGAGAAAGCGCGCTCCCTCCCCTCCTTACCACCCCTTAGGCCGTAGTTCCTAGAATACCAGCGGTCCCTTCTACAGCTCCCTCCTCTTGCTGCAAGCTAAAGCAAGGGCTGATAAGAAATATACTATATAAGGGGTACGTTTAAAGCTCGCTAGCTAAGAAGTCGGCTGGCGTATGCTTTAATAGTATAATAGGAATACGCTGCTTTTATTATACAAAAGGAGGCTATGCGTATTAAGAGCTTCCTATTAGCGCCTTAAAGGCGTAGGAAGATTATATATTCTTATTAAAGGAGAATGATAGTAACGCTATAGTACGTTCTTAAGCTCCTTTTAAGTAGTTTACTACTAATAAGCAGTTTAAGGCCTTACCGCTACTAAGAGGAAGGTAAGAGAGGAGCTTTAGAAGGCGCACTATAAAGAGATAGAGGAGGTAGTATTATTAGAGGGTATATTAATTGTTACGACTTGCTCTCAAGCGTACAGAAGGGCGAGAATCGAATAACGCTGACTGTATTACCTCAAGAGGTACGCTATATAATAGAAAAGAAAAGATAAAGAAGAGAGAGTCTCTAGTAGAGCTCCTTCAGAATAAGTACAAGTGCTTCACTAGCGTGCACGTGATCTAGCCACCTTGCTACCTTAGCGTGCACCTGACTTTATACACCTAATCGATATATAATATAACTATACACGTAATGCGGCTATAATACTACCTCCCCCCTTTGAAAAACTGCGCTCGCGCAGTTGTATCTATAGGCGTATTATCCTCTAGGTCCTTATAATCGTCAACTCTATTATTATATAACCTAAGCTAGCTTGATAGCGCCTTCAGTAGCCCCTTAGCTTAAGCGTTCTTTAAATGGAAATCTCGAATAGTATATGGCGCTATTATAGCATTAGAGCACAAGTACTATTCAAGGTCTTTATTAGCTCCTTTTTACTTAATTTGATATTCGAGCTTCTTAGCTTAAATATAAGATCCAATTATTTCTTCTATCTCCTACTCCTCTTATTCTAATAGTACTTTAATTGTAGTAGGAGGCTTTTGAACTTATCCTAGTAAGGGGTTAGGAATGTATTTACGCAGTGAGTAGGAGTGGAAAATAGGGTAGATCGAATAGAGCGAATCAGGCAATTATAGCTTCTAGCTTTCTCTTAGCTTTTCTAATACTTTTATTAGGCTATACCACTTATTAAAGAGCTTTTGGCTCGGCCGATTAAGCTTCTAGTTTTTAGTACTAATTAGTATATTATCTTTTATAATCTAATCAATTAGCTAGTAGTAGAGGTCTGCGAGCCGTTTTATTTTAGCCTATTATACTTAGAGAGATAATTAAGCAAATTGGACTACTTTTTAAGCTCTAGTAGCTATATAGAATGCTATTTTACAATTTACTCTTTTAATTACTATCTATAAAGGCTCTAGGTTAATTAAATTCTAAGAGGAGCGAGCTTTATAGCCGTTTAATACTTAGAAAGGGGAAATTTGCCCTAGCGATTCATAAGGCAAGGTCAATTGGGCAATATCTATTAAAGGCAAGAGACGACTCTAATTGTCTTAATAGTATAAGTAGAATAGTTAAAGGCATTATTTTAAGTATTAGTTTATAATCTTAGTTTAGCTATCGACATTAGGGTTATAAGCTATAATTAGCTTAACCTTTATACTTAGTATTCGATAGAGTTCTTTTTAAAAGGAAGAGACAAATTAGGCGCCTTTATCTAATAGAATTGAGTCAGGCATACTAAAATAGCATATCTAATAAACTAAAAACAACTCTATAAGGCCTTTTACGTCAATCGAATTATAGTATAAAACCGAAACTGCCTTCTTTAATAACCTATTAATAATTATAAAGGTAAAATTATAACTGAGTTTATTAAGTAAAAGCTTTATAAAATCCATTATCAAGTATTAATAAGCTCATTTAAGAATTAGCAAGAGTTATAGGAAACCTAAGGTCTTATTATAATAAGCTTTCATTCTTAAATAACAATAGTTCTAAATATAAGTGCTAATATTGCTACTAAGGCTTTTCCAATAGTATTTTCTTCCTATTAAAAGCTTTGTTTTCCCGATTCTAGTGTATACGACGTAAGGTTGCTTATATATATAACGAATTAGGGCTGTTTATAGTTCGGAAGGTTAGGATAGTATAACGAGTCTACCTTAAAAGAAGAGTTTGCCTTAGCTAAGTTTATAATCGAGGCTATAGCTCTACGCCTCGTCTTAGAACTTCTATAGCTTAAGGGAGGTCTTATTAGCTTAAATGACCTCGTCAATAATATAGTAGCTTACTATATTATACTCGACCCTTGACGTTAGGTCGGCAAGTGCCTCTATTAGCGCGATTAGCACAATCGTCACTCGTAGGCTAGGCCTAGGAGTGGAATTGATCTGCGCTAAAGTCACTTATAAGACGGGCCTAGGAGTAGAATCGTTTCTAGTAGTAAGTACTTCTATAGAGAGCTTATTATTAGGCAAGAGCTGCTAGTAGCGTAAAGCTCGTTTTCTAGCCTTAAAAGGGGTCAGCTCCTAGTCTTAATAAAAGAGTATATTAGCCAGCGTATTTATTATACCTGTTTGATATATAATAAGGAAGTTGAAATTAGTAAAGAACTCTGCTTAGCAAGCCTACTAGGCTATTAAATCCTTAATTATTATAAAGTACTTAAGGGCTTTATAATCTATATATATATATACTATTTTCTAGGCCTTAAGTAGCTCTGCCTTATATTAGTAGAATAATCTAAAAATCGCTAGGAGCTCTTTATTATAAATAGGGTAATTTAGCTCAGCGTTATTTATAGTCTTTAAAAAGTACCTGATTGAGTAGTAGTTATTATCTTCTTAGAGTTAAGAGAGTATGCTAGCGATTATACTATCAGAGGCGTCGGTCTTAAGCCTTATCTACTTTTAAAGGTAATAGTAGTATAAAATCAAGGTCGTTTAAAGGCTTAAGTGCAAAGCTTCCTAAGCTTCCTTATAAGTGTTATTAAAATTAAAAGGAACATTCCCTATAAGAGCTATTAAAGGTCGGCAGATACAACTATAGCTTTAAATAAACCTTCGATAGAAATTACAAAACCCTAGGAAGCTTTATATACTATGTATATTCTTAGCGTATTTCTACTCTTAAATGACTAAGACCTTATTAAGGTCTACTTCAATTCTGTAAACTCTGATAATAAACCTTAGGAACCTAGTCTTAGTAACCTTAAACTCGCTTTTCTTAATATCTACTTAAAGGCTATAGTATTAGAGAATTCCTAAGATCTTCTTAATATAAATCTTATAATTAAGGGAGTTTTTTAAATAGATTAAAATATTATTTAAGTAAGTAGAGTAGAAATTGTTAAAGTAGTTAAAGAGAATATTATTAATAAACCTTTAAAAGGTAGCAGGCTTATTTATTAGCCCAAATAGCAAAACCTTATATTTGTAGGTCTTATAATGCGTGCAAAAGGTAGTTAGGTCTTTAGCATTAGCTAATATACAGATATAGTAAAAGGCTTATTATATATCGATTTTTATAAAAATGCAAGCTTTCGATATATATGCTATTATCTTATTAATAAGTAGAATCAGATAGGGGTCTTTCTTTATTAGGGCGTTCAGTTTCCAATAATCGATATATAAATATAAGGAGCTATTAGCTTTTCTAATAAAGAGGATCGGGGCTGCCTAAGGGGAACTCGAAGCTTTAATAAATCCTTTATATAAGTTCTCGAGAATACAGCTCTTAACCTTTAAGAGCTATTTATTAATAAGGCAGTAGAAGGGTTCGATTATTAAGTTGTTCTTACTTATTAGCTCGATTTTATAATCTACCCTTAGCCTAGGTTCTAATAGTTGATTAAAGGCCTAGCGATTGAAAACGTTCTTGAATTTAGCATACTAAAGCAAGAGCTTCTAATCTATTAGCTTATTATTACTCTTATACTTAGCTTATAGCGCCGAACTAAGGCTAAAGGAGCTAATTTTAGCTTGCCTAACCAATTCTTAGCGATTGATTTCTTAATCTAGATTATAAATAGAGCTTACGAATATAAACTCTTTAAACGCCGATTCTTAAGTTTGTATAGCTCATCTTACCTTAGTTATAAAGCAGTAATAGAGGGCGCCGATTGCTAAGGCTAAGATTAAGCTAATCTAATAAGCTATCTTTAAAGGAGCGTTTCTCTTTATTAAAAAAGGGAGCAAAGGGTCTGGCACTTTTAATAAGGCCTTTTTTATATAGTTTAAATCTCTTTTTAAGTCTTTAAAGAAATTGCTATCCCTAGGTTTATAAGAGGCTATTTGCAAGCTAAGACCAAGAGTAGGATTCGAATTCGCAGATTTCATTCGCAGGCCGAGACTAGGAGTAGGATTTGAGGCATTATTACTTGCTAGCACTAAGAGCTAGGCTTAGGCCATTCTTAAGTCTTTATCCTTAGCGTTTATTATAGCTACTTAACGATCGATATCTTACTAGGCTATTAGGAGTTTTATTAGCTATAAGAGATCGATTAGTATATATTAATTAAAGTAAAGGATAATAAGTATATCCTTAAGCTAAGAGATACTATTTTTTCCCCTTCTATAAGACTATTTAAGATTATAGTACTTTAGGAACTTCTTATTAATTAAAACGTCGATTGCTTTTAAGCTTATAATTAGAAAAGGGAAGTTTATTTATCGCCTATTAATTATAAGGGTAAGTAAGATAGCAAATCAAATAGTTTCTCCTTTAAGGCTATTATAGCTAATAGGAGTAATCAGTTTAGGCAGTTTAATAAACTTTACCTTAAGTCTTTAAAAGAGCTAGTATACTAAAGATATCTTAATAATATTGAAAATATTAGCTTTAGTATTAATATAAGTAACTATTTTAATAAATAATCTATTTTAAGCTAGTTTTATAAGAACTAAGAATTAGCGGCCGCCTATTAATAAGCAAGAATTAAAATCTAAATCTTTTTATAAATTATAACCTATATTATAATAGGAGTCTTTACTATAGCTTAGCAGTTTCCTAATAGTAAGTCGTTTTTTATCTTAACTTTAGCTATTATAAACTCGCCTTGCTTCTTTAGCTTAAGGCAGTCTGTCGCATAATAATTAAGGGCTCTGCAGTTATAGTAGAGATCAGATGACGGCTTTAGGCTAGCAGACCCTTTTTAATAGGCCGCTAGCAAAGGGGAATAAGTATAAGAAGCTAGGGAGGTAGCTATAGCTATAGGTCTTTATAACTCCTTTTTTAATATGCTAAGGACGCAGTCCTTCAAAAGGGAGAATGTAATAGTAAAGGCGACTTATTAAGCATTATAGGCTTCTTCTTACTTAATATTATAAGCCTTGCGGTCTATAATAGCTAAAAACTCATTCAAAGTAGTATAATTATTATTCATTTTATACTTCTCTACTTAAAGGTCGTTCTTTAAGGCTAAGAAGACCTTTTTATAAATATTATTAAACTAATAAGATTAATCGATCTTATTAGCTATAGTAAGGGTAACGAACTTAGATCGGAACTTATTATATAATATTAAACCTATAGTTAGCCTACTATATTTAAGCTTAGCAGATTAAATATAGTTATAGTTAAAGAACCTTTAATCTAAGACCTTAAGGATATTAGTAGTATATATAAACTTATTAATAAAGATAGGATTTATATATTATAGCATTAAGTTCTAAGCTTTACCTATCGTATACTTAAAGTAGGTAATAATCTAATCCTCTTTTAAAGTGAAGTTACTTAAGTACTTTTAAATAAATACCTTTATAGCTATCTTTTAAGCGTTATAGGTAATTTTACCTTAATAGTTGTTAAAATAGGTTTAAAGGTACTTAATCTAATAGGAGTTAATAGCTAAGACTAAAGGTCGGATAATTAAAAGGTAGTAGTTTAAAGGAGGTAGTAAGTCGGTAGTAAAGGACCGAGTATTCCAAGGGCTAGCACTTAAAGAAGAAGAGGCAATAGTATTATTTTAAAAAGCAGTAGCTATAGCAGCGCTAATAAGGTTCGCGATTTCAGCCTGCTAAGCAGCTAAAAAGAAAGGGGCCGATATAGTAAAGGTAGATATTATTAAAGAAAGCGTATCTTCTTCTTTAACTTTAATTAATAGTAATAGGGTATTTCGAGAATCTACTTATAGGCTAGGACTAGAAGTAAAATCTATACTAAGGGAGGTTTCTTCTTAAGTAGGCTTAGGAGGGGGAAGATCTCTAGGACCAGGGTTAGCAGTAAGGCCTAGAGAACTAATAGCAGTAAGGCCTGGAGAACTAGTGGCAATAAGGCCTGGTAAACTAGTGGCAGTAAGGCCTAGTGGTAGAGGTATAGTTAACCTTTTACTTCTCCTAAGTAGTATAAGATTAAAGGTTACGAGTACTAACTCTCTTTATATTATTTAGTTTAGTCTAAAGGGACCTAATACTAAATAGTAACCTATTCAAAAGGGGGAAGATCAGTATAGGCGGAGCTGTATACGTTTTTAAAGCCTTTTAGTAGAGTATATATTAAGATATCGTAGGTTTATAGATCTTAAGAAAGAAGGTTTTACTTTAGGATCATATCTTTTTATTAATTAAGAGTTATAATAAGGTTGCCTAGGGATATAGTGTAAATCTAGGGAAGTAGGGTCCGAGGATCTAAAGCTTATCACTCTATTAAAGTTGACCTAATCTCTAATAGTATAGTATAACCTACTAAAGCTAATTAAGTCTTTATGTATATATATAGGTATAGATCCCTTAGTTTCGTACCCAAGTGTTTCGAAGGAAGGAGTAAAGGGCTTTAAAGAGTATAAGGAGAGTTGTCGATAAGTATAGGTCGATAAGGAGTATAGAGAAGGTCGACGACTTGTTCGCAAGGAGGGTTTTTCGAAGAGTCGAGTTATATTCGAAGGAAGGAATGAGGAGCTTCGAAGAGTATAAGGAGAGTTGTCAAAGAGTATAGGTAGAGTTATCGACGAGTATAGGTCGATATAGTATAGAGTATTTATAAGGGAAGGAGAGAGTTAGGAAGAGAAAAGTTATTATACTACTCTAGGCAGCAGCCTACGCTAGCAAAGCAAGGGTATAGTGAATAATTTTTTTTTCGAATTGAAATTGAAGGTGAATTTCCGTTTGTAAAATAGAGTAGGTAAAGGGTTGAAAAAATAAGCTAATCTTATATTCAAAGGTTATTACTTAGCTTTCTTTAAAAACTAGATTAGTAAGATCTAGGCGCTATATATAAGTTGCTTAAGGCAGTTTATAGTAAGAGAATTGAGATTGAGTTGCTTAAGGCAGTTCGAAGTGACAATTCTAAAGGAGGTAGATATTAAGCTTCTTAGCAGAGGTTGAGTTGATCTTTTCTTATATTATAACTTGCTCTTAAGCGTATAAAAGGGCAAGAATCGAATAACGCTAACTATATTACCTTAAGAGGTATGCTATATAATAGAAAAGAAAAGATAAAGAAGAGAGAGTCTTTAGTAGAGCTCCTTTAAAATAAGTACAAGTGCTTTACTAGCATGCATATGATTTAGCCACTTTGCTACCTTAGCGTGCACCTGACTTTGTGCACCTGACCGATACGTGATATAACTGTGCATGTGATGCGGCCGTAATATTAATTATAAGCTTTCTTATACTATAGCTAATAGCTTCTTAGAACTAGTTAGTCAAGAGCTCCTACCGCTGCCGATTATAATACCTCTTAGCCTCGCCGCCCGCCTTGCAAAGGCTTTTGAGGCTCTTGCCCTTGCGGTAGCTTATAGCGTACCTATAGTTGTTCCTAGCGTTGCTCCCTAGGCGGCTCCTAGGGCTATGCCACTAGAGGAGTCGGTTGCTTCTTAATAGGGACGCGCCCTTATATTATTTGCAAAGCTACTAAAGGTTCTGATTATCTAAAGGAGTTGGTTTTAAGCCTTCCTATATATTAGTATAAGGAAAATTGAACTTTATCTTACGCTTCCTTCTTACTCGCTATTATAAAGGAGATATGAAAGGATTATAAAGCATTTAAAATGCTAGCTTCTTAACTAGACCTCTTGCATCTTAGAGGTTTAAAAGCTTAATAAAGCTTTCGAACTTTTATTAAGGAAGGTTTTTAATAAGGCCATCTGCGTATATATCCTTAGTAAGGAGATAGGCCACTTAAAAGCTCCCTTTTTAATACTCCTATTATAGTTATATATTATATATATTAATATATTAGAGCTTTATAAAAATCCTTTAAGAGTCTCTTATAATAAGTTATATTATCTATTAATTATCGCAAAATATAGACTATAGAGCTTCTACCTTAAGTTCTATTTCCTCAAAGAACCTCCTTAAAGCCATTATCTCCTTCGCTATATGCGCTACTCCTAGGAGCTTAGCCTCTATAGTAGAAGTAGTAACTATCAGTTGCTTTAAGGCCTTTTAAACGATTGCTCCTTTAAATAGGAATATAATAAAACCGTAAAAGGAGCGCCTTATCTTTGGATCATCTGCAAAGGAAGTATCTAATAATACTACTAGGTTATTTGATCTACTAAATCGATTATAAGTGATTCCTAGGAAGCGTATACTAAAAAGGTAGCAAATTATCTAATTAATAGCTTTAAGGTATTAGGAGCTTGGATTTATATAGAAATGAAATAGCTAAGCGATTGTAAAAGCTATATCTAGGCGTAGTATAATAGCTATATATAAGGTGGAGCTTACTTTTTCCTAGAACTCCTTAATTCTCAAGTAAAGAGCTATTTTGTAGTTCTTTTTAAGTTTGAAGTAAGGGAGCGGCATACTAAGGAAATGCCTTATATTAAGGCCGAACCTCTTTGCCATTTTCTCAATATAAGCGTTATAAAGCAGAGTAATTATACCTTACTTCCTATCTTAAGAGACTCTTACCCTTAAGAACTACTTAATATCTCTTATAGCTGTTAATTTGTATACTTCGCGCAGTCCTTCTATAGTCTTCTAAGCTTCTTTTGCATAAGAGGAGTAGTATATTACTTATATATTATTAATATAAAAGGCTATAAATACAGTCCTATCCTTATTAACAAATATGCAAGGCTCCTTATTAAAAGGGGTAAGCTTTAAAGACTTTAGAGTACTAGTAAAATCCCTATACTAAAGCGCTAAGGAGTCTCAAAGGCTGTATAAGGCGCGATTGAGCTTTACTACCTTATCTTTCTACTTCTAACTATCTAGTAAGAAGCAAATAACTAGCGCGCTCTGAGGGTCTCTTTTAGCATTTATAAAGGCGTTGATAATATTAAACTATTAGAGCTCTATATCGAATTTAGCAATTATTGCTATTATAACTTTAAAAGATCTTAATGCAAGCGTTATAGCATAGGTAGAGAAAATAAAAGCTTCCTTTTAAAGATCTTCCTTTACTACTATTCTTAACCTAAAGCGGCTAATCTCCTTAAAGGAGCTTAGCTTATAGTTAAAGACCCACTTTAGTAGTATAGGCTGTGAAATATGAGGGCTGGCCGATATGGTAAAGAGAGTAAGGTAGTATTGAGTAGTAAGTAATAGTAGTAGTTGTTGAAGAACTTGGAGACTTAGGAGGCTTGATTCCTAACTACAGGAGCAAAGCAATCTATATATACAAAATATCTTNAGCTTCTAGAACCTTCTAGTATATTAGAGTTATACTAGATTATAAATCAATATAGGTATACGTAATGCAATACGTAATCCTTTGATTTGTAATATAGTTTTAGCTAAACTTAGTACTATAAGTCATATCTAAATATAGAACTATAACTCATAGCCAGGATATAGAGTTTATAGCTAAATTTAGTATAGCTATGATTTCTAATCCAACTAAGCTAGTATAGCTACTCCACCTTAGCTATTCCTACTTAGCTAGTAAAGCTATGATTCTATATTCAACACGCCCCCTGAATCATAGCTTTAATAGCAATTAAAGAGCTTATTGCTAAGTGGTTTAGGGACTCGGCTAATTGAAGTTCTTTAGCCTAGTAGCTATGATTCTATAATACGCCCCTTGATCATAGCTTAACTAGCAATTGCTAATTGCAAATTGCTTCTTAGGGACTCGGCAAATTAGGGTTCATTAGCCTA
>JAENRP010000105.1:56568-133816 GCA_024741835.1 Diplocarpon mali | reverse complement strand
TGAACTGGGTAATGTAGATAAAATCCTGCGGAGAAATCAAATGAAGAGGGGGAATCTAACTATTTGAAAAAAGCAGGCATCAAGCAAAAACCGCTCAAGGTCAAGAATTATCAAGAGTGAGATCTATTACGTTTTTTCTGTTTCGAAAACAGAAGAATGAGCTCTGAATAGCTTCCAGCCACTCAATTCTTAGAATTTGTAGTTGAAATTGCTAACTCGAAAATATGCCTATCAGGCAACAGATCATCTTACCATATTGTGCAACCAGAGCAGGTGGTCTGTTACCGATTGTTTTGGGGAAGTAGAATCATATGCGCTTTTTAGCAGGCCAAAATACCACGTATGCAATTTCCAAGGGTGTTTTATACTGTGGAAAGCGTTTACAATGTAGAATATACTTTCGTGCTCATATGGTTAGGCTGCGACAATGTCCATACAGAGTATGATGTCGGAATACAAGTATTTAGGGGCCCCCTTGATCATAAGGGGTAAACCCTTTTCCGCTCTACCACAGTACGGACTAGGCAGGTTTGTATCATAATAATCTTGGCGTCATGGCTCGGCCTTCCCACGTGAAGTAGTACTTCGAAGGGTCGCGCGACTTGTAAATAATCAATAAATTGCGCCTTCTAGTCCATGACAAAAAGGGCGACCTAAGAATTTGAACCTGAGCAGCCTCTAATTCTGCAATGTTCAAATGCTGTTAACAAAGAAAATAATTTCATATCCTTGATGCATTGGTATCCCTTTTCAGCGGCTATTAATTTATTGAGATTATTCTTATATTATGGTTAACCTGTTGAGGAAAAAAGGGTTTTACACAGAAAACAGGGCGCAGGAGATAACCGAGAGTACTATAGACGTGCATTTTCTCAAGAAACAGGGTCAATGCCGTACCGGCTTAGCTTGTATCGACTGCTCGTGGACGAACATGAGTCTCAAGCTTTGGAATGCTTTCGAGAACCACTCCTTTCCTCCGTCCACCTCGCGTTCAAGAGAGATAACCTCAACTAATGAATAGAGATATTCAGGAGAGCACTCCCTTGGGCTGTTCGGAGTTATCCGTCCCTATCAAGAGATGAAGTACAACGCTCAGACGGTGGGCCGCGCGACTCCATGGAGTTTTTCCGCCACCGGATAATTCGGCATTCATACAGTACTTCTCCTTTCTTTTGTTTCGCACGGACTGATAATCATCCGCACTTGGTTTGTGCTTCGCAAGAGGTGGCTGACTGCACTCGCGTGTTAGTCATAACCTAACCCAGGTTACATTGGCGCCAACATGTAGGTGCGCTCAGATTCTACCTCCTCCGTAGCTCCGTAGGATTTCCAGTGTATGGTGAAGCCCGGTATTCACTGTGAAGTCAGAGCCAGTAAACGGTAGAATGAGAGAGAGGCCAAGGAGGCTGCTGGTAGAGTATTTGACCAGTAAAGCAGAATCTGGCTATATCGGATGGTGCTGGCCCGGAGACTAGCGAGGGCACGTGGAGGGGTCAAAGGTTCGCTACAGATACAAGGTCCGTCCCACCAGGCAAACTCGAACATGATGATTTCGTCGACTTAGTGTAGCTATACTGTAAATCTATGGTTCATTTGATGTTTCTCGACCCCTCTGTTCCCTTTCCTGCCTGGTAACGGCGGTGACATAGTTGAGCTTTGACATCTCCGTAGTCAGGCCTGGTTAGGATCTCCCTTGGCAGCTCGCCCTTAGCACGGCAGACGAAGTTTTCAATTTCGAGTTGAAGTCCACTAAGCAATAGATGCAGTGTAACATATATGCACTGCACAGTGGGACAGCGGTTAGGTGTTGTCCCCTGTAGACAAGGCTCCGGGACACTTGTTTCAATACCATATGACATTTCTAATGCTTTACAGAAATCAATACAATAATTATCAAAGAACTTCTTGAAAGAAAGACAATAATATAGCACTTATGAAGCTCCAACTGTCTACTTGTTATTATAGTTGGCATGCAAGGACAAAGGGTGGATGAGGAGAAGACAAGGCATAACACTTAACCGCTGTACCTCAAAGCGATTTCGATTACAGGTTAGAAAGAACCCGGAACTAACCTATCGGGTCTAACCCGGAGGTAACTCCCGACTTATTTCAACTCTATAGAAATTATGGCCTGAGATTCACCAATTTGTGGCCTGATATAAGGGGGATTGAACTCGAAAAACAGCAATCGGTGGTCGGTGTCGAGGTCAAAATAAGGGATTAGATCTTAAATCAAAGTCCAATACTACACTAGCTAAAAGCAAGCTTTACTTCGTACATGGCTTAATGATTCCGGATTTCTAGTCCGTGCACGATTCTCGTATATCGCAGAAGGTTCTATTTACAAGGATACTGCCTCCAATGATATTTGAATGTTAATTTGCCGCTTTTACTGCTTGATTATAGTAATTCAATATAGACTCAATATAGAGTGTATACAAAATACTAAGAAAATTTGATAAAGCAGCATTGCCAAGTATCTAAAGAGTATAGGCTTACGCACGGACTAGAAATCCGGAATCATTATTGCCTATACGAAGTACTTTCGAAATTGAAAACTTGAGAGCTCAAAAATGAAGTATCAGCCACGATATAATAGTCAAGGCCCAGCTTTCACAGATTACTCTCTACTAGCTGCTCAGCTTTTATGATCAAAGCTTTGAAATGCTGTTTCTAAGTCGAGATTACAGCTGTAGTCTCTGCTTTTGATAGCGGAGATTGACGAGTACCTTTATGTGTTTCAACCCGGGTCTATAAGAAAAAACACGGGAATAGCCGAACGGGCCAAGAGCTCGCTGACGACTTGGCTATACTATTTATTTTTTCATTTTAGTATATTATTTCAGTTCTAAACCATATGGCATAGGCAGAAGACGCTATAGTCGAATTTAAATGTCAGGAGAAACTAGCTTAAAAATCCTTGTATCTGTACTTTTCAGACAATTGTACTATGATTCCCGACTCCTAAAATAAGAGTCTAACCTATACCTCAGTTGTTTGATAGTTATTCTCACCTAGTCTTAAGCGAGTACGTTCTCGGAAGGAATTTGAATAGGGTCGCCTTATGTTCTTTATTCTAAGATAAGCCCTTGGCGCTTATAGCGGCTGTTTATTTGATTAAATTAAAAAATTTACTAGTCGGCGGCGGCTCTCAATATTAACCCTTCTTTTCAACTTTATATAAAATTGTTAGAACGTATCCTTCCTCTTAACCTCTTCCTCTTATGTACTATAAATCGCCTTTTCCTCCTTTATGCCCTTAATAAGCCTTTCCTTTAGTCACAGGTATATACTCAGATAATCCTAGAGTATGCAAATAGATGTCAAAAGTAGAGGGCATTTATGAAAGAGGTGAAATAGTATATAGAAATTCATTGCACTTTCACCTTTTCGAATGTTATAGCTTTATTCGACTTAAGGTTTGATTGTTTTATAATCGAAAGTACTTAACTTCGGCTTCATAAACCCTGAAAAAAGAGTTTGCAGGTTTATAGGGGACACCGTACACAGGTGCTGAATCGTTGTCTCCCTGGCTATACTGTTGATAAAATAAGGGGCCCTGAGACATTTTTTTTGCAATTTCATCTGAATAATTAAATTCTCTCGTGCTTGAAAATAGGGATCTCTCTTAGTAGTAATCAGCAGCTTTTAAAATCTAATCTAGCTATATATCTGAGATCCTTAAATAAGATTACTTCTTGGCCACTTCAGGGGCTGATTCCATAAGCCGGTCCTTAGAGCCTCGGGCTTCTCATGGCGCAGCAAAATCTTAGCAGAAACTATTGAAGAGAATC
The DNA here is from genome assembly GCA_024741835.1 of Diplocarpon mali. NCBI lineage: Eukaryota > Fungi > Ascomycota > Leotiomycetes > Helotiales > Drepanopezizaceae > Diplocarpon > Diplocarpon mali. Next base: position 130,022 of record JAENRP010000105.1, on the reverse strand, counting down.
AAGATAAATTTATAACAAATTTCAGTCTGGCAGCGAGTAAGTTTCCACTATGCCCCTGCCGTTATAGTTAATTGTCATAGTAATGGATTTAATGCTAAATAGACTAAGAGCGGAGAGTACCCGCTATACCGGAATGCAATAATTGCGAATGATCCAGAGCTGAATCAAGACCGAGATCTTGGCTATAGACCGTATGGCGTGAGCGGTGAAATCGGGATTTTCATATATACCGAGTAAGTCACCCGAAACTAGCAGATAGTGTGAGATTAGCCGTACACTAGGAGCCCGCCGAAATGGGGGTTTGCGCACGGCATAGTTGCGCATGGCAATTCAAAGATCCCGATGTTATAGATGCATTCTAGAGTAGGTGATTCGGATATCCCGTCTAATACATCGTAGACTATCTAATATTAGCTTTGCATGATTTATTACGCGAAACTACCCTGGCTTCGCACTACTTCTGCGATACTATTTTGCTTCGCCACAGGGTAGAACAACACCTCCTTAGCGTGTGTGCAAGGGTTAGTTTCCAATTGGTTTTACCCGATTAGATATACTTTCATACGACGTTCGTTGGGCCTGCGATGAAGCGTAAGTGGTGCGCAAGATTTAATAACGAGATGTCAATATCAGACCCTCTTTTCGACAGCCTGAAAGCCGAAGCTACTATATGACGCTAAACCTGAAAGCTCTAAGCCCTGCGATCCCTAACAGGATCTTGCAACTTCACAGTGTATTCTGTTTTGAGAACCTAGGTAAGGTTAGCTGACCCACGGCATCAACTTGTCTGACGAAAGAATAAACTGCTTTTATGCAGAACTCGACTTTGGATATCTTACTAGACCCATTCAGTTTAATCTACAAACATCGCCGAACTACGATGAATTGCTCGGGACTGACGGCATGACAAAGCTGGTTTAAGGAATTACTTGGATCAATTTGCATTTTGTCATGTGATTCATCAAACCTTGATCAAATACTTAGTAATACCAAGTTGGACAGGCGAAAAAGCCGTAAGAATCACAGCGGCTGACAAAGCTGAGCCCTGGCACCTCCGTATGGGGGAGACGCACTGAGTAAGATCTACTTCAGCACCATATGCTAATCCGAGCGCTTCAACCTCCTCAACCTTAATCCCACAGAATATTCTAATCCTACTCTTTAAGATTTTTCGCAAGTTTCGGATGCTGACCTTAATCCTGAATCACCTGATTCCAGGGGTCTGCAATTCCAGAACCTCCAACAATTCACATTAAGAGAGCTCAAGATGATCCCTATAGGTTTTGCGTATGCCACATTAAATTACATGACAATTGAGGCTTATCAACTTGGAAACCAGCGGTGTTCTCTATAACAAGGAGATTTCACTATCCATTAGAATTTTTGCATTTTCCAAAGTTACAAACAGATTTAGGACTACTGTAGCCCCAGCGGCCCTTTGGGCTTCTCGGAACTGGAAGAATGTTTAATCATGCGGCGTGATGTAGACATAGCTTAGCGAGGTAAAGTCTTTACTGTATAGGGGTAAGGTTGTCACGACCCCTAGCTCATGTCTTTTATGACCCCCGTCCACCCCTCCTAATTTGATTTTGAAACGTACGAACGTAGTGATCAAGCAGAAGTGGGACTGAACTGGAGCCCGTGTGAGTTGCGTTCTAGGGGGCGTAGCTGATGAGGGTTACCGAATTGATCCCCTGATAGAAGTGACTTCACCTCTACCCCAGCGTTTGTGTCAAGCCGGATTCTGGCTTTAGCTTTTAGATAAACAAGGGGGCTCAAGTAGTCAAATTGAGCCTTGCTCTACGTCCCTGCACATATTTAACATTCAAAGTATGATATGCGTAGGGACAGCGATTATCTTCTATACCCTGCCGACAGGGGAGTAAAATTGAGGAGCAGCACGCCCACAGTAATTCAATTAGATTCTACAAAGATTCTAGTCCATGCAAACTAGGAAACGCGGCATGATCCTCGAAGGGCTTCTATATAGATAGCTAAATAATCTCGCAGATCTAGGACACAACATCTGAGATTCTCAGCCGACACTCGTTGATTTATTTGTTCCTACATCCAGCAGAAACAATTGCACCCTTTCACTTTAAACATGCGCTCCTTCACTGCATCACTTTTTCAATTGGCCTGGTGCCTTTCCACTGTTACTGCAACAACGCTGTATGCTGCGTCCTCTGACGGAAACGTCACAACCTTCACTTACTGTCCGTCGGGGAACGGCTCGAGTCTAAAGATAACCTCCATTTCAACGGAATGCTCCGTCAATCCAGCGGCTCTCAATCTCGACTCGGCTAATCGGATTCTCTATTGTCTCGATCGAGGCAAGACGGGCGATGTCAACGGTTCAATGAATTCCTTCTCTCTAGACGCAGACGGGGTTCTCACAAAGATCGCCAGAGCGACAGTTCCTTCAGCTGGGGTATGGGCCGAGTTTTTTGGGGAAACTGGTAACCGGGGCATGGCCATGGTGTCAGTAAGTGACACTTAAGCGTTGTATCATCACCATGGCAGCCATGTCTGGTGATATAAAAGGTGGCCACTAATGTTCTGCATCAGTACAATAAAAGCGCTGCAGCCACCGTCAAAATCACCGACGACGGCAAGCTCAAAACTCTCGAGTCCTGGTACCCGACAATTGCTGCACCTGGCCCCGTAACTCTTCGTCAGGATGTTTCATACCTCCATCACGTCGTTCTGGATCCTACCGGGAAGTTTCTCCTCATTGGTGATCGTGAGTGAACCCTGAGATCTCATCTCGTTTCCCCTTCCCACGTGATATGAGGAGCGTCAAGACAAAACATCTCCCAAGAGAGGCTCTCACCACTTGTGATAACCAGAGCGCTCTTGACTCTGACCTCCGTGAGACAATGCTGATTCGAGATCTTTCACAGTTGGCGGGGACATGATCCGTGTCTACTCCTGGGACCCTAAGACTCTCTCCCCAGTCACCGAACTCGCTCCGCTCGTCACAGGACCTGGAGTTGGCCCTCGACACCTTGTCTTTTGGCGATCTCCGCAGGGCAAGGATTACATCTTTTTCAACGGTGAAATTGACCAAAACATATACACATACGAGGTTACGATCACCGATTCTGGGTTGACGTGGACCAAGGTCTTTGATATTCCTGCCTTGGGAGTCGATGGGAAGAAGCCAGCTGGGACAGCACCCACAAGTGGAATTGTTTTGTCTGTAAGTGCACGATTCCACCGTATGACTAGGCTGTAATCCTGATCTTGATACAGCCCGACAATAAATTTATCATCGTGTCCAACAGAGACATTTCGTTCAGGGATTCAACGCAACTTAAATCCGGCCCATCCGACACAATGTCCACGTTCTCCATCAAAGAGTCAGGAGAATTAGAGTTAGTGCAGCTGGCACCATCAGGAGGCTATTCACCGAGACAATTTTCCCTCAATAAGAAGGGGGATTTGATCGCAATCGGTCATCAAACCAACAAAACGGTAGTCATCATGGCTCGGGACACAGACACCGGGAAGATCGTGGGAGAACCGCAGACGTTACAGCTGAGCGGGAGTGTGGTCGTAGTTATCTGGGATGAATAGCTGCTTTCGCACAACGATCCTTGTTTACCTTCTATTGTTCTTAGAATCACATTCAGGATGAGCAGCGAGCCAAACATGGAAGAGCAAGCTTGCTTGCCCGATGGCCATACTGGACAGCATTATGGGCGAGTCACTATAAGAAAATAATTAGATTGCCATACCGAATCACCAATGACTTCCGTGGCTTTCGAACCGTGAATCACTTGAATAATGCTGCGACAATTCAACACCCTTAGCCCTCTGTACAAGAGACAGATTTTGCCCGCACTTGGAGTGTGTATCCGCCCATCACCTATAGTCTCCCACCACAATTTACACCCTACTAGACACACTCTCCGGGTGCTTCACTTGCAATAACATCTCTGCATTCTGCCAGCGACTTTCAGAAAGCTCAACTCCTGCGCGAACGACGCTTATGAATATGGACGGCGGGAACGGTGCCGGCACGTCAAGAGTCCCACGAGTGACGGATTGGGATATAGGACGGGCGCAGGATCCCAAATACCGGATACTGAGATTCAAGCATCGCCTCTATCCGTTCCTGAAGTCAAACTGGATGTGTATGAGACACGTGACAGACGAAGAAGTTGCAGCAGGGGATCCGGCTATTTCGAAGATCCTGACCGGAAACTTTGACCTGGAGGATCTACAGGACTCCTGGACTGACTGGACAACCAAGCTGACCGAGGTGGTCAACACTACCTTTGCAAAGGTGATTACCCAAGCTTTCTGGGCTCGGATGGAGGATATGGAGCTCAAGACCTGGACAACCCGATCCTCGGCTCGCGGCGGCTGCTCCCCAGGCAGGCCGGAGGATTGGTGTCCAGAGACGGACGAGGAGTGCGAAGAGGGGCTATGGATCATGGTGGAATGCTACCATAAGGTCTACGAGCAGGATGAAATGTGGGAGAAGCTCTGCAAGGCGATCGAGGACCTGTGCAACAGAATCGGCGTCCCCGGTACGACAACGTTCAGCCCCGAGAAGAATATCCAGTCGATCCAAATATACATGCTCCATCAGGCACCGAGTCGAGAGCGAGAGTGGAAAGCAAAGTACGAGGAGCTGAGAGATCTGAACAAGGCACAGGAGCGGATCATTGTCTGCCTGACATTCCGCTACATCCTGGAGAATCTTCCTCCATCTCTCGGTCCCAACGACTCGGCTGCCAGCCGCTGGAGATCTTTCTGGAACTCTGCCTGGGACGAAGCCATCAAATAGTACAATGCAAAGACACCCAACCAGGGGGGAGAGGTCCATCCGCTGGTCGAATTGTTCCAACAATCTCCTCGAGGTCAGAACGCAATCAGGACATTCGGGGCCGATTGCTTGTACAGTTTTCTCAGCGCCGACATCCACGAATGGAACCGGAGAGTATGCGTCCCTACGAAGGATCATTTCGGAGTATCCTTTACCGCTATCCTGCTTGCGTTGGTACCTGCTAGCGCCAAGATACGGGATGGAGATCGTACCTTTATTGACCTAGAAAACATCAACTGGGCCGGAGAGAGACAGAAGTATCTCCGGAAAACTGTAAAGCCTTCTCTCGTTCCCAGCGAGGATATTGACCTGGCAGAGTCGGCGGGGCTCCTTGCCATAGAAAAAGGTATTGTATGAGGTGGTTTCAGTAGGCTGTGGAGGACGTTGCTTTGCAGGAATTGTCATGTAAATGGTACCTAACGTAACAGACGCGAGGGTGCTTTCAACCTCAGTCAAAGTCTCTCATGTATTTTGATGGTTGTGAGCTCAAGCAGAAGACAGGTATTCATTTCACTTCGTAAAATGAATGCCTTTGTTTAGTATACAATGATACAATCCGGTTGAGCTGCACAGGACTACTTACTTACTCGGTCCTGATCTAGTGATGGAGCACATCGCAATTTTGAATGTCAAGTAGAGCTAGCCAGTGACAATTTTCTCGGACGAGTCATTAGACATTCCATGCTCCAACTCGCCATAATCGCTGCAGAACTGATGTCTGGAGCTAGAGAACGAGGAAGCTAACCGGGCCAGACCGTGTTGCGGCTGTTAACCGAGAGCAGCAGACTTGGAACTGAATCAGATGGGACCGCATTTATAGAGGCGTTCGCCAGAATAAGGGACCGGTAGTCTTCTGTCATGGATGATTGCTGCATTGCTAGAACGGTGCTGCGGGTTCTGGGTCTGTCCGCCACTGATATGGCAGCAGATTCCGACAAGGTTGTCATGGAGTTTGCATCTAGACACAACACGAGACGTAGAGTCGAGAAGAAGATGCTTCGGGACGATGCTAGACGCCGAGGAAAGCACTCGTATCGATAGACACTGATTTGCGGGAAGAATGAAGCAAATGGAGAGAGTTCGTTTTTCTTGAAAAAAAGGTGAGGCCTCTCTTTAAGCGTCGTGGTTTCGTGGCTAGCTGTTGCGGCTGCTCTGCGCCAACGTTCGCGATAGCCGAGACAAGTTTCTCGTCTCGTATTGACGACTCACTGGTAAGTCTCCCTTCTCTGGGCTCAGCATTGAACTAACATAAATCAGAGATCCCGAGGAGATAGATGATCGGATTCCAGCCTGCAAATTTCGATGAAGCTAGTGTATTCTGTCTGATGGACAGAAACATGAGGTCTAGGACCATGAGATGGTGCATGGAGAAGAAGGATACCAACAGAACGTTTCCGCTTAGGGATTGGATGAATGGCATTCTTCCAGGCCTCCACTGCTTCCAAACAACGTCTCTGGCTGTCTTGTGACATTGACGATGATTTCGGGACTCTAGCCAGCACCTGCGACCAGGCACGCCTCCCAAAACCACGCTCTGTAGCTCTCAGGATCTGAATCCCTTGCGCCAGGGACCTCGGCATTCTCTTCTCTTCCAAGCAGAGATATCAGAACTCGATAATACTCGTACGAAGACTCCAAATTTCCTTGCAAGCCCAACAGTCTCAAGGCACAAGTCTCCTGGCCCGATACACTCCTCGTCCTGCCCAGATACCTGCCAGCCTGGCTAATACTGCGCGCGTCCGCCGGATCCTCGGCCCGTAAGAGGAGCGCGTTTGCTGCGGCAGCGCCTCGTCCGAGCCGAACCTCCTTTCTCGCTAGATCCCTCGCTGTGAATGATATCCTTCCCTGTTGATGGATATGTCATCAATCAGCCTGGCCCGAGGATCTCCAAGAACCGGCATCTAATTCAAGCACACCAATCCTCAGCCGGAGCGGCGATGGCGCAGAACCAAATGACCAACTGATGGGTTCTTCTTTGCCGGAGATGCTTTTTCGGTGGACAAGGTCGTGGAAGACATAATTGAGACTGGTCATCGTTAGAACGGCGAGAGGAGGGGCGGGTGGGTTCGGCGTGGAGATGAGATGAACAGGGGAGTGGATGTGTTATCAAAAGGTAGACGGTCATCTCCCGGAGATGGCCAGACGCGGTGGCTCTATTTGAGCTTCTGCCGGCTCATCTAACATGATACAAGTACAAGGAGGAGCATACCGCACAAATTGCGGAATTGTGCGTTGACCTGTGCGTCTCCTCGTGAAGATCGGCCGCAAGAGAATGGTCGTCTGGTCGAGTTTGCAAGGAAAGCATGTCATAATTGCTACTACGCTACGCTCATCCAGTCAATGCACCTACTTACATAGAGCAAGCTGAGGCTAGTTTTCTGTTCGAAATCCCTAACCGTCAGGTTTCCTAAGCCAAAGAGCGAGAGGGGGACCAACTCGCTAAATGTAAACATGCAGTATTCTCCAACAGGCCCAAATGGTCCCCATCCGCATCACGATGCCAGATTGTGGCTCATCGTGGTATGATCTTAGTTTTAAGAGGACTCGGGAGTAACGGGAGAGGGAGCATCAAGCAAGAATGGGGGAGTCCAGGTTTCTTGACAGGCCTCGTAAGCTCTGAAGAACTCCATAAACGTCCCATAGCACATATACTGCTCCTTCAACGCTTCCCTGCAGCGGATCTTTAGATCTGGAGTCGCGAATTCGGTCTCTCTCATCAGCTGTTTCACAGCCACCGTCACGACATCTCTGCAGTAGGCAATCAAACCCTCCAACTGGAAGGGGGTGATGGCGCTCCAGTTCTCTCTGACAAGCACCGCCTTGCTGGGCTTGGTAAGAATCGGTTGATAAACGTGTCCCCAACTTGCGTTGTGGGGATCTATAATCATGGTGAGGTATTCCAAGTCGGGAACTTGACTGTAGTGTGGATCGTTGTGGATGACATGATCCTGTTCGGGAGTCAGGTGGTGGTATTCGTTTGATTGCAGCCAGAGGCGGAGCCCGTAGCCGAGGGCAGATGTGAGAGGAGTAGGGATCCGGGCCGCGCAGATTGGCCTGAAGATGAAATGGTCTCTACTGACCCTGAATCTTGTAAGTATTGGCTCGTCGAATAGGATGCGATCGCCCAAACAAGAGATGGCAACTCCGTCGATCGGCTTTCCCTTCACGGCCTGGTAGTCTTTGCCACCACGCTGGGCAATGGGCCCAAAGAATTTGAGGAACTCGACCAGAACGCGAAAGTCCGGAACCCTGAAGTCCTCGTAGTTATGTGCGAGGCACCCGTGAACCATCTTAGGACATGTGGTAAAGAGCATCTGCAAACGAGTCATGTTATTAATCTTTAGTGTAATTCCTCTGCGACTGCGTCGAGCTCCAACCAACGAGCCGGGCAGATGGCGCGGTAACGTACCGGTCCCTTGCATGGTGTCATGCTGTCAGTAATCTTGGCAATACACTGATTTGAGACTTCCCCCTCTGCTGCACAGCATTCCCGGAAGTGGAAGTTGATATCATGGTCGAGTCTGAAGCGTTGCATGTCGAGATTCGACGCCCGAAGATAGTTACTAATTGTTCCCTCAAGGGATCTGGCGTAGTCGGAGCCGAGCAAGTCCTTGAGATCAGCAGTCTCGAAGTTATGGTTCTGTTCAAGCTCGACCCAGACGAATTGCGGCTCATCTTTGTCTGCAGGCAAAAGCAGAGCTAGCTTGTGAAACTGAGACGGACGCGGGGATGTAGCCATGAAGACCATATACGGGTCGCAGACGAATGCGTGACGCTTCTGGTCGTCATCCCTGCACTTGGAAGAGCAGTACATCACCTGCTTGCAGTGACCGCAGCCCACTGGAGGACGGCCACGAGTGAGGCAAGGGTAATTGCACTCCGTGCACATCTGAGCGGCCATCCTTTGGAAGATAGAAATATATGATGAATGTTGGTAGTTGAGAATCAGACTCAAGCACATAACTACCAAGTACGTTTACTTTGGCGCATATAAGCCGCCAGTAGCGTAGCAGCATTATGATACTCAGAGACCACGGCTAGAGCTTGCCCGTACGTAGAACGGGATCATTATGGAAAGCACGACTACCAGGGCGAGAGGCATCGCCAGGACAGGCGGGCGATTTAGCCCTGATATCTGTTCTGGCTATCGCTTGAGGTGGAAAACAGCCGGTCCCAGGGACTTCTCATTCAAATTCCCCTCGAGAAAGAAGAAAAGATAGGAGAATCAGCCTCATCAATGTCTTGGCGGTAAACAAAGTTAGGCGAGCCACTAGCGCGATTCTTCAACTCCACCATACTCTTTCCTCCACCAAGATCTCGGCATAAACGACATCAACCACAGCCACAGGTAACCAAGCCTCCGGACAAACCAGACGGCATTGATTTCATAGTCGAACCCCAACCCGAAAACTAGAATAACATCTCTACACTTTCAAGACCCCAGCAAGGAATCGAAACCACGCCCAACCACAGACGGCCGCCGGAGGCTTTGGCCTATTCCCACGCCGAGAAACCACCCTGGGCCACCGCCTGTGCCGTGCCGGCAGTTCTCGGTGATAGCCCATGTTTTGGCCCGTTGCTAGGTCGACAAGGACAGCTCTTAGAAGGAGATTGCTTTCTTGCTGGCTCCGGGCGACTGGCGCCATGTGCTGACAGGTTTTGGCGCCGAAGTCGAGGGACCACGCCGCAGCAGCTTGGGAGGTCAGACAAGGAAGTAAGCAGGCAAAAAGGAAGCAATACAACAGAGTTTGCGAAACGACGAGCACAGTGATAGACGCTCTGGAGCGAATTTACAAGGTGACGTATATATTCCAACGCAAGACGTAGGCACGGACACAGCTACGATCTCAATCCCAGCTGTCGCGATAGTAGTATGATATGCTACCTGATTGGCCCTCGTATGCCCTATTTCAAAGGTTGAGCCCTGTACGCCTTCTATTACCGAATCCCATATCGCGTCACGTTATCAATATCATCATCAGACACTCCCCTCCTACTCCCATGCCATCTTATATCTTCCCCCACGGCCTGCACATCCTTCATCTCAATCCACCCCGCCCCTCCCAGACTCACACATGCCTAACCTCGTCTCCCATCCTCCTAACACAAAGTCCCTCGCAGAAAAGCCCCCAGTCCCCCCTCGTCCCCTCCCTCACGGCCCTCTGCAACTCCACGCCGTACCTCTCCCGGTACGCCTTCTTGACAAGCTCCATGTGCGGCCGATCCCAGTGGAAGCGTACGAGGCGCGAGATCAGAAGCTCGGTGCGCAGGTTGTCGCGCTCAGATTTTGACTGCGACTGTGAGAGGGAGAGCGCATGGTGCAGGAGCAGGGCGTCGCGGACCGGTTTGTTGATTACGCCGTTGAGGATGTGAGCTAGAAGCTCGCCCTGTTGGGGGTGGCGATTAGTGAGGAAACAAGGAGGCGAGGAAAGAGCAAACATACCACGAGATTCCCACTCTTGCGCAACATTTCCTTCGCGAAATTCGCCCTGTGCACCGCCTCGTAGGTCCGCAGAACCTCCCGAAGGTGATCTTCGCTCCGCACACACACAATCCCAATCATCGCGCTCTCGCCTCCCCTTTCGCTCTTCACCGCGCGGTACAAGTCCCTCACATCCTCATCGACCAGGGCTCCGTCAACCCTAGTACCAGGCCTCTCCTCCATTTTCCGCTCTTCGAGAACCAGCAGCACGGCTTTCTTAAACTTGTCCTCCTTGAGCTCCGTCTTCATGCACTTGACCAGACTATCGCTATACTTCTTATCGCTGAATCCTGCTTTGATAGCCCGGATCTCTGCGTTCGTGCGGCCCATGAGGCTCTCGATCAACAGTTCCCGCCGGGACTTCTCGCCCTGGTACCAGAAATTCGCCCAGTAGGCCTCGCTCTCCCAACGGCCAAGGGCACACGCATAGCACGCTTTCATGAGGATCGGGTCCTCATCTTTCAGCCGCAGCTTGATGTGCTTGGCGACATTGACGCCCTTCTTCTCGGACCCTGACTTGACGATCTTCTTATACTCGACGCGGAGAGCGAGGACTTGCTCATGCGTCAGCCCGGGGAGGATATCGATCAGGGGCACGGTGTCGGGCGTGCGCTTCTCCCCTTTGAGCGCTTTGGCGAATATGGCTGCCTCGGTCTCGGGGTCGTGAAAGCGGGCTGTACGCCGAGATTTCTGACCCCGGCGGTGGGATTCGGAATCCGATGAGGAGGGGGAAAGAGGTTCGATGAGATTAATGTCGGAGTTCGGGTGTGAGGGCATCATCAGCGGTGATGGCATGGGGGAGATGGATTGGTAGGTCCCACGGTAAGTTTCCAATAAAGGACTTCCCGGCGCAGCAGACAAGTTTAAAGCAGCGCCTCCATGATGGCCCGTTGACACAGATAGCGAATGCATCCGTGGAGTCAGGGATGCAGGGTTTGGAGACGCATCACGCCGGCGGCCAGGCTCCACGGTCACGATGTTGCTCTGAGAGAACCTCGCCGGGTCGCTGATATACTGCTGCTCGCTTCCATATCTCGAGCGCGAACTACTGCGGATCGATCCAGATGCATGAGAGCCGTGTCTATACTCCTGTCTCGGCGGGCTATGCCCTCTCGCCGCCCTCGCATCACCACCATAGCCGCCCATCGAATTGTACGCCGCATCTTGCCGTTTCGAATACGAGATCGTCTCATCGGGCTTCGCATACTCCCACTCTCCTGGCTCGTAGTACTGTCTGCCAGCCGGTGGTTGCGGATCAGGATAGGCGAGCGGGTCAGGCTTTTGCTTGGGAGGAGGATACCCGGACGGAGAGGGAGGTTTTACGAAGCCCGCGGCGGCAAAAATATTGCGATGTCCGATCGAAGCATTGAAACTCACTCCGCGCTCTCTGTTGTGGTCTTCATGCCGTCCGTCGTACTCCCCAGCTTGTCCATATCTCTGCGTTTCGGGCTGGTACTTCGATGTCGAGGGGATAGGAACAGGCGCACCATATTCTCTGCCTGTATATCCTTGATCAGGGTAATACTCCTTCTCCTTTCTCATCTCCATCTCCTCTCGTCCCCGCCCTCTGCCAGCTTCGTATCGCGTTACGGGTGTGGTCTCCTCGTCAAAAGCGCCTGGGATTGCATACCCACTCGTGGGAGGGTTATATCCAGGCCCAGATACAAACCCAGGCCCCTCGCGCACATCACGATCACGATACTGCTCCGGCCCTCCACTCCAAGATCCACAGCCATAGCTCCTCGGCTCAGCAGTCCCAACATCCACTCTGCCTTCGCCCCTCCCTTCTCCACGGCCATATTCGTAACCGTATCTCGCACTCCCACCTCTGTCCTCATAAGTCCTCGGCGCCCTCGCCGTCTCGACTTGGGGCTGATCAGCCTCGGCCTTGACCCTCGAGCGCGATCTCGAGCTATGGCGGCGACCGGGCGATTTCGAGCGTCCGCGGCGCCGGTCGTCGCGGGGGTCGAGGGACATTGTGTCCTTTGTTCGTAGCAGCTAGTCCTCTTCTTTCCTCTCTCTCTCTGTCTCTCTCTCTCTCTCTCTGCCCGTTTTTCCCACGTGTAGACGCAAAATCAGCGCAGGAGTCGCAGGCCCAGCTCCCAGTCAGCCAGCTCTGAACCAGCTTCCAACCCTAGCAATCGCAAGCGCAATCGTAGCCGGAGTCGCAGTCGCAGGCCCAAAAGAAAATCTGATCAGGATGGAGATCTTGCCGACTCAACAAGCGACTGACAAAATCATCGTAGAGATCCAAACAATGGAAGCAGAAACATGGAGCCCCCTCCATCCTATTCCTTCAGCCCTCCTTCAGCCCCACCTCGGGAGTGAGAAATAAGCGCCGTTGACCGGGGACCAGAACCAAAAAGCGCCACCATGCAGCACCGGGAGAAGTACGGTTTAGTCTCTTCTCGACGCGGTATATCAAGGATCGTCCTAATCTGATCCGCCAAAGACTATTGATGGCTGTGCCGAGTCTACGGCCTCTCTACCATGCAGTCAGCCAATTTCACCCTGTCTTTTTTTCTTCTTCTTTTTTTCTAGCACAGAAGAATCTATACTCTTCTACTCCTAACCTGTAAGCACTCTTTTTTCTCCCTTTTTTTTTCTTTTGCTAGGTCAGACGTCACATTCTGTCTCGTGACCCGCGGCAGTCAGGTATAGGAATGGAATGCTTGGGGGTTTCAACGCCGTTCCTGTTTTTTTTTGGATCTTGGCGCCGCCGAAAGAGACGACACACCAAGTACTCCGTACTGTGGAAACCGCGGGAGGAGAATCTGAACCGTGCCTTGTTAACAGCAGTATCATACTCTTACTACTACTTTGATCATCTATGCTGTGCGTAAAGTTTCGGATTCTTACATAAGCACCTCCACCACCACAGCCGCCTTAGCGCTAACGATTCTCAAGCTTGCCTCCTAAGACAACCTATCGTATATGACATGGTTCCGCAATTCTTTGTATTGTAGCAATCTTTTTATTAAGCTATCTATCTATTCTCGGCAATTGAACCGACTCCAATCTAACCGTCAAAAACTCAGCAACTGTACTCCTTGTGGATGCTCTTTCAAACCACCTGAACGAAATGCCCAACGCTAGGGACACCGTCCACCAAGACATACATCACATATGGACCCGGAGGTGCTACATTGCGATTAGGAGGCCCGTTGACCGTGACTTGTCGGAGGTCAGTTCCTACCGGCGACCGGTTGACGACGTCTAAATTCAACATGCGATGACCCATGTGGAGCGAGTGAGTGACGAACCCGCCATGGTACAGGACAACCTTGACGTTGCTCGACTCGTGGGGATAGATGAAGCTGAATGTAAATTGACTTCCGTCAGCATGGACGGTCTTGCTTCCTAGGACAAGGCTCGTAGGTCGTTGGTTGGCCTTGTCACCCTGGAGATAGGGAGGAACATAGTTCTCGACACGCCACTCAGTCACGTACGGGTTCTTCGCATCTGCTTGGTTTTGGGGCATCTCAACTGGATTGGAGCCAGCGACCATCATCGTACCGTCCAAAAGAAGGAGGCAGACCGAGTGGTATAGTCGAGGGATCGTTGAGCTGGCCAGAGTAGAAAATCGTTGGCCTAATGGCTTCGTAGGATCGTACAGAAGGGCTTCCAACGCAGGGCTTTCCATTAATCCGAATCCCTGGGCTCCGCGACTTCCCCCGTTCATCCAGACTACAGTTCCGTCTGGAAGGAGGGTTCCCTCGACCATACCACGCCCTTCGGGCATCGAGTCCAATTCCCAGTTAGCACCAGCGTCAAGAGGTTGGATTCGACCGCAGCTAGCATCCGTTGGGCTTGTGATATCCTGGTACGCACCCCCGCCACAGATGATGATATCCGGTGCCCAATTATTTTTACTGGAAAGCGGGAGGAGGACGCTTCCACCAGTGTTGGGGTAAGTACGGTAGTCTCCTGGAAGATCTGGTAATTCCTTGACGACAGTATTCGATCCAACGTTGAAGATCTGCGATGATTTTGAAACGAAGACGAACAAAGTTCCGTCGTTCAGCAGATGGACAAATGGATACATGTAGTATGGCTGATTCTTCTTCAAGATGTCCATCGGGATATTGGCTCCTCCAGTAACAGCAGCGGCGCTCAGCACCTCGTATGTGGGATTATTATTAGCGAGAACAGTGGGGTCAAGGCCATTCAAACTACCAGATGCAACAAAGATAGTACCGTCAGGCATGGTCTGCGCAGATGCGTACCAACGAGCACTGGCAAGCTTGTTGCCAGGCTCGCTCCAGCTTTGCCCGTTGAGGCTTGCGTCTGTGGAGGATCTTTCGAGATATCGAATGGCAGAAAACCCATCGCCGATGTTGGGATCCAACCAAGTCAGGGGGGCGTTGCCCCCGACGGAAATCACTCGTCCATCAGCAAGGAAAGTTCCTCCCGAGCAGAAAGCATTCGTTGCATATGCCAGAGGTACTGCCTGGTTCGTGACTGGATCGTACTCTGCGGACATGGCATAGTACCCATTAGCTGTTCTTAACTGTGTGTAATTCTCTAGCTTGTCGAGGAAGAAGACACGTCCATTTGGCATCAGAGCAGCATGCATGGCAGGTACACCAGCTTGGCCGACAACTCGGAAAGATCCTCCGTTTGGTGCAGCTGGTGCAGAGCTCGGGCCTGGGACTGCAACAGCGGGAGCATTTAAGCATTTACCAGACTGACAGCCAGCACCGCAATGGGCGCTCGTACTTCCACTGCAAAGAATTAGCAGTGCCCATCTAAAGATGAGAGCCTTCCTTACCAGAATCCATACATAGAACAGCAGTTACCATAGTCCGATCCTGCACAGATTGTATTGCCGTTGGAGCTTCCGCAAGTACCATCTGTAGTAACGCGGGCAGTGGCCGTGGATTCAGGTGCCATTGAAGTCTTCACTGGGTCGATTACAGGTTCGCCGGACGTCGTAGCTGAAGCAGCATCATCATTCTTGCAGCCATTCTGGCAACCGTTCGCGACGAGACAGTGGCCGTCGGTAGTTCCACAGAATCTGGAGGAGCAGAAGTCAGTCTAGTTCAGAAAACGTAGTCATCTGACATGCCCGTATTGAGAGCAGCAGCCGCCGTATGCTCCATCCGGATCACAAGTTGCATCGCCAAACTTAGACCCACATTGTCCGTCACTTCTCGGGGAGGTTCCTGATGCAATTGGCTTTGATGTTGAGGAGAAAGTTGTTGGCTTGGTGGGTGGCTGGTTGGATATCGATGCTGACTTGAGAGGCGATGTGCTGGAAGATTTGGGTGCTGACTTGGAAATAGATGCCCTGAGGGATGTTGACAAACTGGATGAGGGCTTGGCACAGCCACTTTGGCAGCCCTTTGAGACAAGACAGTGATCAGAGGTCGAGCCGCAGAAACTTGGGAAATATGGTCAGGTATATCAATGAGATATATGGCAAGCTGTGGACAGCAAACAGCAATCATAGAGCAACGAAAAGACAAAACGAAATCCACACACCCGTATTGTGAGCAGCAACCACCATATGCACCCATTGAATCACAGGTCGCACCTCCGTATTTCTACACTCGTTAGCTTTCATTTTCGAGAGGAAAAATCAATTCTCACAGCACCACATTGTCCATCGCCTCGAGGGGCAGTGTTTGAGACAGGCGAAGGAGTTGGAGGCTGGCTGCAACCAGAAATACAACCAGTACCGCAGTAACTTCAAGGTCAGCCCAGATCTCTCCGCGTCTTCGTCTGAACTCACTCGGCACTGTTCCCACACCAGCCATATTGCTGCCCAAGTCAGCCCAGCTCTACCATCCCAGACATCTTACCCACCGAGCAGCATCCGCCCACGTAAGCCTTGCTGTTTGGATCACAGATTGTGTTTCCATGCGCCGGGCCACAAGAACCATCCGTCGAGTACGGGCCGTCTCTGGCACGAATCTCTCCTGGCCGGAACGTGTTCGAGTATGGAGCGGCGTCGACCGCAACACACCTGTCTTGATCAGTCCCAGCTCCTTCAAGGGTTTCTGGACATACTGTCCAGTCTCAGTGCAGTCCTGGCCACGGAGGCAACCATGGTACATGCGAACATCAGTGCTGTTGCAGCCCAACGGAACATGGTTGAAGATGATGTTGGCCGAGACCGAGGCGACAACGCCGAGAAGAAGAGTAGTAGCCTTCATGATGTTCCTAAAGACTGCAGAGGAGAGTCAATGGGCGTTTCGAGACTTGTATAGATTGCGTTGGAGCCTCTGTTGTTGGTAACTCGAGATCTGTTTGCAAGTCTGCTCGTTGCCAGGTGGTACGGCGAGGATCACGGCATGGGTCACGGCAAGCTGCATGCTGCCGTCTTGGAGTGAAGGGATGCAGAACTTACGGTGAGGATTCTAGGTTACGAGTACGAGTAGGAGTAGAGGCCAATTTGCACAAACACGTGGCGAAGCACGGGGTGAAAGAGCGTAGAGAAGAGAATGTATCGTAAGGAGTGTGATGTGGTGGGATGTAGGAGTATAGAGAAAGAGAGAGACACGCAAGACCGAAGCCTTGCGTGGAAAGGAATGGACGGGAGGTATGAGGAATACGCAAATTGGGAGATGAGGTTGAAGAGGAAGAGAGGAAGAGAGGAAAGCCGCGCGCGAGAGACGAGACTGAGGTATATAAATATGGGCGGAGTCGACCGCGGAAAGCGGCAACGAGGGGAAGGCACGACCACCGCCAGCGCTCAAATCCCGAGGCTTTCCCATCTCTATACATGCATGGCTTTCTTCACAGCGCGAGTGAGGAGGCATTTGAGTAGTGACCAGCCCGAAATACCAGTCGAGTGAGTCGAGCTCACGTAGGTACAAGCCGGGGCACTCTAGCAAGAGGTTTCAGCAAAAATCGGCTACCGAAACTCGGAAAAGGGAGTGGAGTCTGAGCGTGACTGCGAGCTGGCAATTTCGCAATGGACTATTGCTGTTTACTCACTCTGCACTCGAGAAGGGACTGAAAGTATTCGTGGCAACTGATTGTATGATAGTGTTATTGTCGATGGCAATGTCGCCATGTTGCAGGTTCTGCAGTATCTGATTCTGATATCAACGTCTGGCTTTCCCTAGCTTCCCAAGCAAGGGTTGTACGCCATCTCGAATAGCGCTGCTCGTCTTCAGATGATGCCCACCAGAGCGGGCCGTGCAGCATGGCCTCAGAACTTGTATCTCGAAGGCATGGGTCTGGGCAAGCTTTCACAAGCTTTTTGTTGGCTGTCTCATCTGCTTTGGCGGGCGTCAGAAGGGGGTCTCCGTGGATCTAGGAACCCTTTGGCTCGGATCTGGTCGGCGTGCGCCATCATATCAACTCGTTCTCTCAAGCTTGTTTGTTGAGTTCTGAGCGGTGCTGACAGAGCATAACTCTTGACTCTCGTCCGCTTGTGATCAGTCCCCTCTGGAGAGATCGCTCGGTATCTCTACCCTCGTCTTAGTAGTCAGTGTATCACCGGCGACGGGCATGTCCAGCAGCCCTCACCAAATCAGCTCCTTCTTCTCAATCCCTATAATCTTCGCCAGCCCTTCCGCCACAGCTTCACTCTCCACTTCCCCCTTCGCCTCTTTCGCCTGTTTACTCACAAGCCCCCCTCGCCCAGCCTCCGGTTTGCCATTGTCCTCGTCCAAAATTCCCAAATCGAGACCCCACCTCCTGACCTCCTCCTCCAAGAAACCCTCCCATTTCCCCAGCAGTGGATGCGCAGCCGCCACATCAGAAAAAACCACATCCCCATCCGCCTCCTCCCCTGGAACCTCAAACCTCCAAATGCCATCCTGCCCCCAGAAGTCCCTCCCAAAAACACTTCTCGTACCCAAATCCGTCTTCGCCTGCGCCATCAACGCCTCAACCCTCCTCTTCTCCCCTTCAAGCCCCTCGCCCTTCAGCCCCCCAATGATCGCCTCCAGGAGCCCAAGAATCTTGCCAACTCTCAGCCCCAGCACCGCGCCCAGCCCATACCCCTCATCAAACCCCTTCTGCACACTCTCCCCCTTGCCCTCCATCACGCCGTCCCTGTAGCCTTCCGTCTCATGCTTCTCTTTCAGGCGTGGGATATCCGAGGGCTCGAGGTTGCCATTTGGGCCGAGGGACGGAGAGGGAGGAGCAGACCCGAAGACGTCATCAAAGTCGTCGTTGGCGTAGATTTCCTCGGCGGGCGGGATCTGGTCGGCCGTTATATGCGCGTGTATGCGCGGTGAGCCGGGCGTTATGTCGTCGCGCTGAAACATCTTGAGATGCTCCGTTGATGTGATGTGTGGAGTTGTTCCGTACTGCTCGCCTTGCAAAATAAATCTCGAAGATTTGGTACCTTACGGTATCTACCCCTCCAAGCCCCACCTTACCATCCCGCCAAGCCTCGATCCCCTGGCAACAGGAAAGCTACATCTTGAAGTCCACTTCCTTGAGAACGAACAAACGGGTATTCAAAAACCATTAATCATTCTATGAAGCACATCGATCCTGTATGCCTCTATG
The DNA here is from genome assembly GCA_024741835.1 of Diplocarpon mali. Lineage (NCBI taxonomy): Eukaryota > Fungi > Ascomycota > Leotiomycetes > Helotiales > Drepanopezizaceae > Diplocarpon > Diplocarpon mali. The sequence goes on along the minus strand of JAENRP010000105.1, from coordinate 111,231 downwards.
GCCTGCCTGTAAACGACGTTGGAGTAGTGGTTAACTTATCTGCTTCCCATTCGATCGCGGACGAGCAGGGGACGAGGGTTCAAACCCCTCACGTCGTACATCTTTTTGCGCGGTCTGATATCGGCATTCTCTGATAACAAGGTCGTTCGGGTGAATAGGTCGATTCTGTGCGGGTGTTTTGTCACAGGTTGTTGTTGTCGCGGCTGATTTCAGGGGAAAGTGAATGCTCTAAGCGAGGTGTTCAGATTTGGGCAAGTCGGCAACCCGCTGTCTGATCCGTTTTATTCTAGGGCTTTCTTTCTTTATATCTGCTTCCCAGTAAGTTCTCTGAGAATCGATGAGTTATCAAGTTCCAAGAATGGAGTTAGATCGTGCGGATTTTGTCACAGAATTCACGAAAATAGAGTATATAGGTTTCAGTGGGCTTCAACCTCACAATCGTCCAGTAGATACAACATTGCAAACCACATAATCAGATTGTTGAGAGCATCCCCCCTAGATAGAATCTCCATATCAACACACAAACGAGGCTCGTAATGGCTGCTCGGTAGCTGGCGTACAGACCTCCCAGCTACAAGTCAGTACATTGATTGATATCCTGGTTCGGGCCCACAGCAAACCCGTGTTTGTATTATGCACTGGCCAAATGCATACAGAGACTTCAAGTATAAGTAAATATAGCAGAGAGACTCTATACACTGGCTTCTTACGCAATTATTCATAACGCATTTGCCTCGATCGAAATCCTCTTCTGAAACAGGGTCCACCTCCACCGACGCTCGACCACATGGGGAAGCAAGCCGTAATAGGCCGTGTGTTTAGCTCGTGCTTCTTTCTAAGCGACCTTAAAATGTGATCAAACACTTTTGGAACCCAGCTACGAAAAGCAAATCGGCATACCTGTAGGGGTAGCAACACGGCAGAGCCACGAGAACGAGGGAGGAAATTAGCTAGCCATACTTAAGCCACAAACGATCTGAAGGGTAGGCAGCGACCTGGTGCCGCCATAACTTAGATCTAAATAAGCTGGCCCGAACGGTGGCGGCTCCTCCCTTCGCTCCTGACTTGACGTCCCTCCCGCTCTCGAAATCTCGCTTGCGAGCAGAGCAGTAAACAAGCTTACCTTGGCAGAGCCTAAAATGACTTTTTTCCCCCTCTTTTCAGTGAAAACAAATCCCCCTGCAACCTCTCTCTGACAAAGCGATCCATATTGTACACATTACTCTCACAGGCCGGAAGTTTAATGGAGCTACTCCGATATTACACGACGGTCATGAGCCTTTTCGGGTTGGAAAGATTCCCAAGCCGCCATGAGCGCTCAGCGCGAGGACTCCTTGGATATCTGCCCGGCGTTGATTCACATAATACCAGCTAGGTTTCCAAGTCAGGACTCAGTGTCACTTCTTAGGCCAACAACAAGTAAGACTCCTATAATTCCGAAACCCCTAAAGGCAGATCCGCATTTTCTACCCCTTCATTCCCCATGTCTGCTCAACAACTAAAACAGCCATCCTACATATGGATCGTGTCCAGCATGACCATCACTTTGTGACTCCGCTCTCTAAAACGAGAAAAAATGAAAGTCCTTTCCATCAAACCTGCAGAAATCCATTCTCTAGCAGCACACACCTCATCAAGACATCCAGAATCCGCAATCCATCCCACATCTCTGGTCTAGAGAATCTGATGGCATTGGCTCTGGGTCATGCAGCTTTGATAGTAGTGAAATCGAAAGGAGTTTTGGAATTAATAGGAGAGGAAATCGAAGTGAATAGGTAATGATGAGGTGGAAGCTTTGGACTGATTGTCGAGCTAGGAAAACGTCCGCTAAAGCTCATTCTGCAGGCCATATTCCTAGTATACTTCTCGTGGCTCATGATCTATTTTTATCATGCATACCTCAAACGATACAAATGCGCCTACCATGGTAATTGCAGCGGGGTAGGAAGATTTTTACCCATCGTAACCTCCGCAGTCCCAATATCCCCTATCCGATTAGTACATCTCCCCCTCAGAAGAACAGCGACACTTACTCGGACCCCTCGGCGCCCAGTACTCGCCACTCTTGCTACCGTCCAGCTTCTCCGTCCACTCCACTAAAGTCTCCGCCGCCTCGTCGGGCGTCACAGCACCGCCATCTTCCCAATACTTGTCAAAGCCCACGCCAGCCGTCATCTCAGTCCGCATAAACCCAGGATGTACGATACTGATAATGACACCCTGCTCCTTCAAGTCTAAACTCAGGAGCTTACCGACCATATTCAACGCGGCTTTGCTGGCATGATGAGCGTAGTTCCCTCCGCCTTCTTTCTCGTGCCGCAGGGTTATGGAGCCAGATTCCGAGGAGACAAGGACGACTTTTGAGCCGGAGGCGAGGTATTTGGCGCGGTAGAGGGAGTGCACTATGAAGGGAGGGGAGATGGCGGATGTCTATCGGGCGTTAGTGGTTAGAGTTAAATTTTGGAGCGGGTATACAAACGGTGTACATCTTGACTTCCTCCTCCCATTTCGGACCGTTGGTGAAATCTTCCGTAGCAAAGTATCCTGCAGTGATGATCTGCCATCTCTGTCAAAATCCCTCTTCATGGTCTCCTGCCGAAATTTCGCGACGTACCACGACATCGAATCCTTTGACGCCGCCCTCAATCATACCTCCGCCGCCTCCTAAGGATCCCAGTTGGTTGACCAGTCCAGCTCCCACGCCCTCAGCAGAAAGATCAATACCCTTCAACCATATGATCTTCTCGTGCAGACCCTTGGGTACGGTCTCATTCCTCGTCGTTCCGTAGACAACAGTATCATTCTGCGCTGCGTACGTGTTTACCAGACTGGCGCCCAGGCCGCGAGTTGCGCCTATGATGAGGATATTGGGCATTTTGGACCTTGGGGAGTATTTGAGATTGTTAGAGCAGGTGTAGATGTGTTATTGTGCCAAGGAGAGTTAGTCGGCGAGGAGGAGAGAGGTCGATAGAGAGTTACAACATTCCGGATATGGGAATTGTGTGTCGTATGATAGAGAGCTTTGATCCGGGGATGTGCCTTGGGAGGGGGGGAGATGATATGCTTTAGTGGATCAAACCCTTGCCAAGGTGTCATCCTGGGCATGGACGCTTATCTCTCCAGGCCGAAGGCGGGGTAGCTTCAGGTACCTAGCTTCACACTATGATTCCCCCGGTCTCTCACGTCATTTCGCCAGCACAGTTTGAATAGTACAGATGTTTAAAGTCACAACAGATTCTACCTACATAAGGTTGCTACAGCCGCATACTTCGTAGCAGGCCAAACAAACGCCATGTGATAGTGTTTTGTAACCAACCTTGTCAACAAGAGATTTGAAGTCCACGAAATCTAATGAAGCTGGCTTCTCATCTGTATGCAAGCTACTAACTACAAACGCTACCCAGCATGAACTCAAGTTCATTCATGAAGAGTTGCCTCCGGCTGGCTTTGACATCATGTTTTTTCAATTTAATTTCCGGGACACCGACCATTACTCTTCGCGCTTGTTTAAGAACAGTAGCAGCCCAGGATGGACCATTTCACTCCCCAGATGTTTCATCGCTGGGTACTTACCAGACTTGGAGGAACAAGCCGGGAAACAGTGGACGGAGGGCTATAGATTAGTGCCAGGCTCTAGTTAAGGAGAAATAAAACCCTATCGCAAGACTACTCCGGGCAGCCTACTTGAAAACTTTCGACTCAATAGCAGAGGTAGACATTCGATTCCACGTCCTGAGGAATGATCCTGCAAGAGAAATCTCGTATTGACACGTCTCTCAGCGGATCTTATGCGAATCACGAAAGTTAATTCGGCTCTATATCAGACGGGTATGCGAACATCTTCGTAGTGTTGCTTGTTAGCAATACACAATGAGCTAGAGCTAACGGGGAAACCTACTCTTCTCCCGCCACATCCCCCTGCTGTCATAGAGGCTTACCTGCAAACCTACTCGCTTGCACCGCCGACCGGCTCGTCCATTGGCAGGACTAGCTCATCATCCTTCAAAATCGGTTGGAGATCATCAGCAGAGTGAGAATAAGCCCTGCAGCAAGTCCAGCCAAACTCATGAATGTCAGTTCCACGCGCGCTTCATAGCAGAAGAGTCCCTACCCCGCGTTGTCTGGCATGCTATAGCAGTAAGCGGCGTGCTTTTCTCGGGAGTTGATAGATGGCCTACCCAAGGCTCCTTGCAGTTTGGTTCTTCGGGAAGGAATGTCCTCCGACACATTTCATCCACTGCAAGGTTCGCATCATCTTGGCGAGAAGCGCCGACTTCGTCGAGAGAGAGAGAAATCTCGGCCTGTTGAGGAGTCCAGGCCGGATTCGCGACTGCGATGGTGATGATGCTCGCAGAAGCCAACAGATTGAGGGACCTGATGAGCATCATTTTGAAAGTGGGGATGCTTGACGAAGATATTTGGTAAATTTCAAGGTGATTGGGTAGAAGAAACCCGGTGGAGAAGGTGGGGTTTTATGTATTATATACTAGCTGAATGTTGACGATAGCACCAGCTGGTCTCACAACACGCGATGGTAATTTTAGTGCGTTGAAAAATTGTGTCGCAGAGAGTATAACGAATTATCAGGGGCTGGACTTCATACAAGTCTCGAGGAGCTTAGAATGACACGGATGTCCAATCGAGCGTGACAAGCATGCCTCATACTTATAGTTGCAGCCAACATGAGAAGTAGGAAGGTTGTTGGAACGTCTGATAAGCAAAGCATATCTCGGATCGGAGCCGCCCGGCGAGTCAACATCGCCTCGCTTAGCTTATTCATCGGAGACGACGGGAGGCAGAAGAGGGACTTGGAGAACCAGAGGCTTGGCGGCACGAGCAGGGTACGACGAAGCGATTGATAGAATGGTCTTTTCCAAACGCATTTTTGTTACTTTACGTTTGGCTTTTTGCTTTGGGACTATTGATATGATTGCGGGTGGGAGAAGATAGGTGTCTTCTCAAGGGCATCATCCCTCGCTTCCCAGAATCTGGGAAACGCTATGCTCGCCACATTGGTGCCTTCGGAGAAACCGTTCATTCGATATCTACCGTGTGCCTCTCTTTCTTCGGCAGATATCACGAGCACCGTCGTCCCGGATATGTCTTTAAGTGGGTCAGCAGTCCGCCCGAGGCTATCCGTATCCAGTCGCAGAGCCGTCGACGCCGAGGTACGGGAGTTTACTGTGTCAGGTCAGGACCGAGGACTTAGCATGGAGGCAGGGTTGCAACACGAAATTGATGGGATTTCGCGAGATGCAAACTCAAGAGATCAATTCGGACACCAGTTGCCATCCCTCATCCTTTCTCCGCAAACAAGAGCAGATTTTCGACTTTTAGTAGTCTATTTCCATAGGCCGAGCCGCTCTGGTTCTCTAGAATTGCCTCGCCACACTGCAAAGATTCGCATCGGAAGCTCAGAGCTGCGGTGAGGAAGTACGTGAACGGCGAGATACTGCCGTATGCCTTTTTGATAGGGAATCGGCTAAGGAAGTTCCAGCATCGGCACGTGATTCATGTTCGTCAGCTGTTCGCTGCTGACAACACACAGGTCTGGAAACGTTATGTCGAGCTGGGTTATGCGGGGATGGTAACAGGACTTCGGAATATCCACATGCCCGCAGGAACCTCACCAGACAAATGGGACTTGCAGCACTTTCTAGTTGTCAACGAAGAAGTGTCCGGTGTGGTACAAACTCCTGGCCTCCACTTTCAAGCCCGACTGACATTGACAGTCATATATCGGCGTGCTCTGAAGCCTCGGAGGCGGGAATAGTATCGGGATTTCTCCAATCATCCACTTTGGGACCCAAGTTCAGAAGGAATGGTTCCTTCTCAGTATAGCAAGTGGCAGTATCCGGTTCTGCCTCGGTATCACTGAGCCTGACGGTAGTTCCGTCCTCTATAACTTTCTGAGGCTCCTCGGATTCTCATAGCTGGTTCCGAAGTGGCCGGAATCAAAACGACCGGCATTCGTCAAGGCGACAACTACCTCGTCAATGGATCAAAGAAACGTATTACCAACGCCATTTGGGCCGACTATGTGACCGCAGCAGTGCGCACTGGCGGCCCAGGAGCAAGCAGAGTCTCTGTACTGATCATCCCTCTTAAAGCATCCGGCGTCTCGATCCGAAAGATGTTAAACTCGGGCGTCGGTGCTTCAGGCAACACGTTCGTAACCTTCGACGATGTCCTCGTGCCGGTCGAAGACTTGGTCCACAAAGAAAATCGCGGATTCGAGGTCATGATGTCTAACTTTAACGTGGAGAGAAACTCAGTTGCAACGCAGGCCATCAGACTAAGTAGAGTCTGCGCGGAGGATGCATGGAAACATGCGTGTACACGAGAAACATTCAGGATGAAATTGATAGAGAATCTTATCATCAGAGCCAAGTTTGTCAAGATGGGCAGGATCATCGAGCCTGGGTAGGCGTTTCTTGAACAGCTGACATGGCTGGTCGAGGTCAGTCGTAAGAATGGGGGAGATGAGGTCCGGATTGGAGGGATGACTGCTATGCTGAAGATTATTAGCACTAGGTGTTTGGAGAAGCGCGTCAGGGAGGCCCAGCAAATAATGGGAGGCTTGAGGTATGCAAGAGGTAGGAAGGGCGGCAGGTGAGTATTCTCTCAAGTGGGTGCGGATGTACAGACATATTGCTGTATGATCGAAGCTATTTCGCGAGATGTCCGGGTCATGGCGTTGGGTAAGTCTCCGTCCAACAACTGAAATCTAGCAGCAACGAAGCTGACCCTTCTGAGGCGGAGGAAGTGAAGAGATCGTGCACGAGTTGAGAATCAGAGAAGAGGCAAAAGACTTGAAGAACTACGCCAGTAGTAAGCTTTTGAGTACTCTCATCGTTTCTTACCCTGCGCATAATCTTCATCATAAATTAAGAATAATTGACTGGGGTCATGATGCTCTCTGTAAAATATCAGCTTATGCTGCAGTGGTTTCCCGAAAGTTTAGCGACTGACCCAGACTGAATTAATCTATCTATCTATATTTTATAAATACATATATTTTATATCTGTATGTATTGCCAATAACGTGTACCCTTTCGTTCAGTCGCAGTATTCCAAGGTCTTTCAGCGTCTACCGCTACTTGCCTGTCTTGCCAAAACATCCATAAAGGGCTCAAAATTCCAGAAAGCAGTAATATAAACATATACCTCCCAGTCCATAGCGTCGCTACTAGCATCGTGACTGATGCACAGGTACTCGTACAGCACCAAGGTATGCACGAGCGAAGGAGGTGTCAGTCCTTGGTTCTTAAAATCGATATCCCGGTCTCGAAGATCTGTATCAGGGCCACTAGATGTGGAATACCTCTGGACAAACCAAGTCCCCCGAGCCGCTCAGAAGCGAATGCTTGTTTTTCCTGTTCCTGTTCCTGTCCTAGTTCTTGCTATTACTCCATATTAAGGCCAAGACAGATTGCCAAACGTCGGCGATACCGCGTCTCCTCATCGACGCAGTCTAACGTCCCCACGTCGTATCCGTCGCACGAAAAGCAGCTCGTGCGTCCCAGCAGTACAGCACAACAAGCACGCTCAACCAAGCCAGAGACACGGGACAAGTCCAAGCGAAAATGACCCCCTGCTCTTCTGCGCCCGTACTTTGCGAGAGCCACCTTGCCACTTATCCATGCCGAGTACGGCAGAGTACTCAATCTTCCCAGACACGCCACACAAGCACGGCCGTGGCTGGGATGTGAAAGGTCGAGCACAAGACCTTGGTGGAAAGCAGATCGCCAAAGTACAAGTGACTTGTTCTTTTCGTTTCATTTCGTTTCGTTCCATTCCGTCCACGAAGGAGCAGCAGGGTATGAGATGCGAGATGCCAGAGCAGGGCGGCAGGGACGGACACGGGATTCGGATGTTTGGTATGGATAGCCCGAGCCAGGACCTGACATGGGGATTGGGAGCTTAGCTCTCAGGACGGGATATACTCTCGTCTTGAGGAGTCAGTAAAGCGATTCGGCGCGTGTGTTCGTGCAAGGACTAGCTTTTACTAACAAAGAGTGCAGGAGGGCGTCAGGACATTGGGTATCTTTTTCATACACCTCACGCCTCATTACAGGTGTCTTCTCTTCTTTCGTTTTGTTCTTCTTTTGCTCTTGCTCTGGCTGTCTGGGCACGCTCAAGAGCGTAGTCATAAAATAGCTTCCGATTAAAATTTCGGAGATCCATTTTAGCCCCCTAGTCATATTGATAATCTTATACGTGCATTTCTGAACGCCCAAAGTCTGCTTTCCCAACGCGCCCGCGCTCCCCTGCAAAAATTGCAATCAGCCATTAACCCAGCTCCTGATCTTCCTCGCAGGGTCTGCTTTAGGTTTGTCTCGATCCCCATCCCCAACATACGACTCCTCGACCTTGAACTCCCGCTCGTACTCGATGCATCCTAGGTTCTGCGAGTTGATGTGTTCCTCGCTACCACACATGCCCTGCGACGTGGCGTGCACAGTGTACCAGGTTTTGTCGTCGCGCAACTTCGCCGAGCAACTCCGGAGGACCTTGCCTGAAAGTGGCATCATCTTATGGCTCTGCGAGCCGAAGCCAGACCTGGAGTCCTTGCTGGTCGCTACACGTTGCCGCGCTACTTTTGTAAAGAGGGGTTTCATTGCTACTCGACAGTCAGGAAACGTCCAGTGGTCTTTTTGAAGGAACTGTGTACCTGGCACAGACGCGCCGACGACGGCGAGGTTGATCTCGATCATGGACCAGATGTTGATGTTCGCGGCGTCGAGGAATGGGTCTTGAGATTTGGCGTACACAGTGATGGTGTACAGGCGTAAAATACTGCTGTTGTCAGAATGCTTCCCACGTCTGCTTCAAGGACGGTAATGCCTGGAGATACAAGAGAGAGCACCAATCCCGAATAACACAAAGAACACTATTCTTTCTCTTGTTTCCCTCTTCATGTACCATAACGACTTGATAGGGAGTAGCAGAATCCAGGTATCGACGACTATGTTCACGGCGGCAATGACTATTCCGTCCATCAGTGGGGTTGTCACTGACAGCGCACAATTGCTGTGTAAGGTACATACCGTAGTAGTAGATTACGGTATTGGCGCATTTTGTCTTCACATCGCTGGTTATGGCCCAATTGTCCTCTATTGGGAGGCACTGCACCAACGTCGTGACCTGCGAGGCGACGAAGAATAGAACGAGAAACCCGATAGTCGCCCTTGACCATGTCCGAAGAGTGCTGTCGGGAATAGCTGTCAGGCGTTAGCGAGCAGCTCTCGGAACCTGCCGTATCAACACTGATTCGAACCTAGTCTCGAGTAGAAACAGACAATTGAGACCTTCACAAACAGAATAACGGTACTGTAGGTCAACTGAATCGCGTAAATGATCTAGAACTCGTCAGCTCATAATCCATATTCTGTGACATGGGTTGGTGTACCTTCAAGATTTTGGGGATATTATCAAAGGCAATATCATCTCCATGGAGTCCTAGTCCCCAGTGTATTCCATATAGTATCTCAGAGAGGTATCCTCCGGTAAGCAGCTGCAAATGTTAGGTGTTCAGCTCCTCGAAACAGCTTCTCGTTCCACCATACCGTACCAGCTACCATAGACCAGTCGTCTAGACCGAGCCCACGAAGAGCGAGAAGCCTGCCTATTACTCGAAGGACAACAGAAACAGCTACCCGAGCAGTCAGCCAGATCCAAGATCTGAGGATCTCGACCCACCTCCAAAGAGCGTGAAAATGATCGAAACAGACATTGTCGCTGTCTGCATCCCCCGATAGGGAGATGGTGTTTCCTCGGAAGCCATAGAGATGTCTTTCGCGAGCGCTCGTCGTATCTGGGAATTGAAGTACCGATCCTCGGAGAAGCGAGCACGTCAACGAGCTTCGTAAGATAGCGACGGGAGTCAGGACTCATCATTGGTATTTGAGGCAAGATGGGCCTCCGGCTTATCTCGAGATCGGATTTCCCATGCACATGGATGAGCCGGCGTATTGGGACTGCTTTGTTTTTCCGGCGTGCATCTGGACACATGCATGCGCAACGCCGCAACAGTATGGGGTGGGCCTAGTCCCCCTTATTTTTGCTTTTGCAGATAACAATGGCTGAGCACGATGACCAGTCCTCCACGGCGGGGCAAGCATCAATACGATTGATGAATGTTAATTTGAGAAAAAGATACTCGAAGCTGAATGTTTAGCAAATTAATCAAAATAGTCTGTGCGAGATGGAATAGGAAGAGCAGAAAGGAATAATGTCAGACGCACAGCTCTTCCATGAGCAGGGACATTTTGCTTGGAAAAGAGTGTACAGTAGGAAGGGTTGAAATTTCTTTTTTGATCAATGGCTTACTAATCTTCAGTGGATTTCTGCTTCGGTTCTAATCCGAGGTATTCCAGAAAAAAAGTAGGGGAAAGATGGGAAAATCAAGTAAAGTAGGATTCGGCTTAGTCCCTAGTCTCCACATCCCGAGGCCAGATGACTGCAAGAAGGGCGTTTCGGTAAACACCGTCATGATTGATGCCCTCCAATTGACTCGGGGCATTACACATTTGCTGCTGCAGACCAACACAGACAATAGTAGAACATCTGAGACGTGGCACGGTATAGATGAGTAGCTATGTGAAGCGCTCTCTACTACTACCCACAGCTGAGGCTTGTAGGGACGACGCCGATTCGCAGACGATGGCGGGAATGTTCCTTGGTATAGATGGGAGAATGGGTAGATGGACAAACCGCTGGGTCATGGAGTTTAGCCACAGCCTACCGACATCCTATAGAAACGTGGCGGGAGGGTCGTAAGCTGCATCGAATGCTACACAGTCCACAATATAAGACTCATGTGCTCGGAAACTCCAGGCCTGCCCAGGCTGGGCTGGAGGCTAAGAACTTGCTTCTTTTCCGATAGGGCTTGATTGTTTTCGAGAAAAAGGTTCTGTCACGCCACTCTCCTCCAATCTGAGAAAGGGTGTTGGATGGTTTGCAAATGTTGTAATCGACGGTAGAGCTCTTGGTCGGATAGCAAGTCCTTTGTAGAGAGGTTGGGCAGACTATTACAAGTATCCTATCCGTATGGGAGTTCTGTCCTAGCTCTCAGTTGGCTGTGGTCTAGCCTCACTTGTGATGTTTGGCATATTGATTGACTTATTTTTTAAGAGGCTGATTTCCAGGGGAACCCAAGAGTCAGACGAACGATCATAGCACACAACTCTCAAAACCGGTAGGCGGCAGGCTGCCAACTTACTTGATACTATGCTTCATCGCGGGCCAAACAAACACCAGATGAGAGTATATTCAACCTTGCAAACCCACCAAGACTCCACCCTTGTGCACACGCTAAGGTGGTGTTTGTTTTGCCTGCAACGAAGTAAAAGCCCGAATGGCCGTGCAGGCGGGAAGCTGTGGAGAGGCGTATTCTCCACCGAAATTTGAAAGGTCGAGCGGACCTGTCTCGCCCCAGCTTTTTGTCCTCTGGTTCCAAAGACAATCACTTTACGGGCTAAGGTGCAATTCGGCTATACTAAAATGCATAGGACCAAGCTCCTCACTCTCACGAAGGCTAGATACATGTCACTTCCGATGACCCCGGGGAATATTGCTTCGGTGATGGATAGGCGTCACTCGGCGGACGCCTATACAGTCGAATACAGAGTTGTTAATGCTTCTGTTGGTCTACTTATTATTCTACTCCCAATATAGATGTGTTATACATATGCGTACATATATTTATATTATTTATCCCCGAGAATTGAAAATCAAGCCCAGGGCAGTAAGAGCTCCGATCGCATAGAAAAGTAAGCGAGCCATAACAGATGCTATGAACTTCAAAAGAAGACAAAAAGTGGTTTGATTAGCTTAAATCGTTTGATTTTCTTTGAGTATATTCGTCCACACAGCGGACAATATTCCAGCGATTCGGATTTTAGTATTTGTACATCAAAATGCTGTCTTGAAGTCATGTTAATCATGGAATGAGATTTCCAAGGTTTTAAATACACCGTATTCGGAAAAGATATACGAAGAAAATGGAAGTAACAACTGTTACCATGGCGTGTTTGAAGGGTATTTCAAAATTGGTCACTGAGAAAGTGGAGGCGATAGTAAAGCGCCCGCATCATGAGAGGAGATATCAGCTTCCTTGCTTCTAAGTACAAGAAGAGGAGAGGAAAAATTGAAGAAACGCCGAGCGTGCTGTTCAAAAGCATACTTGACAAGCTTGATAACTAGTCATGTCTTGATGTGCCCCGAAAATTTCAACTTCACATCTGTAACAGCGTGGGTGGGTTATATCTGTATAGAATCATTTATGATAGAAGTAGAACAACAGAGTCATTTTATCTTGAAGCTGATATTCAGCCATGAAATAGATGACGGGACTATCGTAACGACATAATGCGGATCACGTATCTTACCAATCTCTAGCACTTTGATTTGGCGGCCGCATTAATCGCGTGGTTGAAAGTTGAAAGACGTCCCACGCTTACAGGAAAATATCTATCAGATATGATAAATCCGCATTGATTTTGGTAAGAAAGCACCCAGCACCGCGATGTACAGCGTTCTTTAGATTTGACCATACCTTCAAGTTTGTCTTTTCACAGATATGGTGCAATGCAGAATTTTCCTCTATTGGCTGACTCAGCCTCGGCTCGCTCCACGTACTAATTAACCACACATCACCTCAATATATCAATGCCTCTTTGGCTCTCGTGCTCAGAAGAACTGCTGCAACATGGACCAGTACTTAATTAAATCCAGGATATCGAATATCATCTTAATTGAGGACTGTAAAGGGTTCTCGTAAAGTGACGTCTATAAAGTAGATCTGCCTGCTAGATATTCGGTCACGTGGAGCACTACAGTGCTGGTACAGCACCAGTACTTGGCTCTGAACGGATCCAAAATTAGTTGGAGAGGCGCCCACAACACAACCATCCTCTTGATCTCCTCAACTCACGAACTAACATTTTTCTCCGTCTGTGTAAGTCAGCAAAAATCAGCGATCTCAATGTGACGCATCATCAATCCAGCCACCAGATCGCTAGCAAACTCAACTTCACAAAACCTTGAGAGATCCAGCAATTAGGTGAGGTTTTCAGCACAGTGATCGAGGATAATGCTATACAAGTGCTTTATACCAGGCGACGAGACCGTTCGCCTATTCTAGTGTTAGGGACCGACTTTGGCTGGGTCTACCTACCTTAGGTAACTAGTGCGACAAAACACCCAAATTCCCACACACTACTTAAGCTGTCGTCGTTAATTTCACCTTTATGTCTCTTTTTTTTTTTCTCTCCTCTCTCTCTCTCTCTCTCTCTCTCTCTCTCTCTCTTACTTTTCTTTTCTCACTGCTCATACGTCTGCAACCACTCGATAAGATGTTCGATCCCGACCGCATATATGAGGACCTGGAAGATATTGCCTGTCCTATTGCGAGGCCAATCAAAGTCCAGGGCTGGACCGAGATTCGAGAGAGGTGTGTTCAAGAATGTCACTTCTGCCGCCTGCTCGAATATCACCACGTCGATGAAGAACGTGGGAATCTGAGACGTCAGTAGCCTTGCAACTCCGTTGAGAAACCATACCCAAAATAATCCTTGCAATTTGAGCTCACTTTATATTTCTTAGATGGATTTCTGATATGGCCGACAAAAAAAGAGGGCTCAATCTTCGATGTGGCGGGGCCAAAATATCGAAACAATCACCCGCCTTTCAATATCGAAGATATGCCATGGGATCTACAGCAATACATACTTCGTTTCATGCTAGTATCGATCGAGCCGGTCACCAATCCTTTCCTCCCTCGAGGTGAGCAGGAATTTTCAGGGGGTGAGAAGATTCAGATCAAACACAGGTGGTCCAAATACATGAGACCAGGTATTCTTGCCACGAATAAGCACTTCTACCAACGTGGAATGGACATGCTGTATGGTTACAACATCTTTTGCTTCACGAGGCTTGTTGAAGATCTTCCTGTCAAGGGACTCTGGACATGCCAACTTTGCGGACCATCCGATACCCGGGCCAAAGCCTTTGATAAATTCTTATCATTCCACCATCAACGAATCTTGAGCCCCGAGAAGAAGAAAGTCAACCGCTCGTCACTGATCAGGAATCTCCTCTTGACGGATTCCGATCTCGACTGCGACAGGTACCACAGACAAGGAATCGCACGTATCTGTCAAGTCGAGCCGTGCGTGGACAAACTTCGATTTGTCTTCTGGTATATATCAAAGCTAGCACGATACGGTGCCAAGCTGCACAATCTCATCATCACTGTTGACGAAGAGGAGCCGATGACGACACAGACCTTGGCGTACGAGTCCGGACGTATCACGCTTCACACGGCAGACGAGGCAGGAGTAATGAAATGGAAGGAAGCTGAGAAGCTTCAAGAATCTCTGACACAGACCTGGGTTACGAAACGGGAGCGTCCGAAATGGACGGACGTAGGTATGGTGATTGCGAGTATTCAGGTTCGGGGGACAGACGTATTCGCAGGTGGTGTAATGAAGTTTGCCGTTCGGAATGAGTGGTCAAAGGAGACACTCCAGTCTCACTGTTTGCCAACCAACAGAGTTGCAAAGGGTGTCATGGAATACTTCGAGAGTACTTACAGGATCGGCCACTTGAAGAATCGCCCCATCATCTCGTTCAGTGGTAGATTTGACCAGAGACGACTGAGGGAAGATGGGACCTTAGTCCCTGTTGAGAAGGTAGACGAATGGCTGAAGGAACTGGCAGAAGCAGAAACCGCAAAGGTTGAGAAGAAGTTGGCGGAAGAACAGGCCATGAGGGAGAAAGAGAATCCCGCGGATGTTCCCGTTCAAGCCTGAAGAATTCTGGACCATAAATATGGCAGCTGCTGGATTTTCCTTCCTTTTAAGGCGCTCTGGGAAACTCCTTTCATTCTAATGGTAATTGGCCTGGTTTTTCTTGATTGGAGTCGTACAATTGACAATAGAGCCAATTGATCAAAACAAGTCGTAGTCGTTGAGTGAGCAAATTCTAGGGCCAAATCAAAAGTGCAGAACTGGCTAGGCTGCGGGTATACTGTTTCTATTTCAAATGAGCTGCGTATTCTAATATTCACCTCGTTAATGAAGCCGAGAGAGGCATGAAACTCGGGAAAAAATGCAGAAATCCTTGAAACAGTTCTAGCTTGATTCCCTTGATCATATTTTGATAGTAGTAGTGGTATCAGTGGTAGTAATGGTAGCAGCAGTAGTTGTGGTATTGAATTACTGTGATTACGTAAAGTAAACCTAGACAACTACGCGCATTAGCAGGTGAACAAATCTCGAAGCTTTCAGAATTTGTACGAGCACTTCGATTATGAATATAAGCATCACTACTTTTAGGTACTAAGTTCTCTTCTGTTATGGAAAAGGAAGCTTTACAATACTACTCCCCTATCGCCATGTACGTAAAATCATTACTTATACTACCGCTTTTTAAGGGGATCACAATGAGTACTGATTGTGTTGCAGGGCTCTGGAGATGTTTGGCCAGAGGCTTTTAGGAAAGTACGCTCCGGTCAGGAAAATTCTGATTAGAGAGGGCCAGCTTCACCTTTCGGCGCTTACTTGAGAAAAAGCCAATTGGAGAGCTGAGAAGGCCTCTTTTTCCTAATCGGATTCTATTGCCATCTCTGATTAGTTAAGTTGGCCAATATTGACAGTCGGCGCTTGATCGCCGGGTTCTCTTGATCAGGAAAACAAGGTCTGGCAAGCACACTTGTTTGGAAGCAGACACCATGGACATTTGTACACGGCGGTCATGAACCAGCTTGTGATCCTGCACCTCTAGCGCCTAGTATGTGCAGATCATAAAGTACTGCTAGGGATATTTTCACTTCGCTTACTATGTATCGTACAGCTGTTGGGTGTTGTGCTGTCCTTGGTCGACAGGAGAGGGTCGGCTTAGTCTGACCAAGCAGTATGTAGAATGCTCTTGACACAATTGTTTACTGCACTCGTAGTAGAATTACATATCAGAAGATGTTAAGAGCAAGGTAAAGGTGATCAGGGGTCTACCAAAGTATTGTGGACTAAAAAATAAAAACAAGGGCTAATGCTAATCGATAATGTCTCAAAGATTCTTCTACATACAGATTTTGATATAGACTTGTACTGAGACTCTGCCCGTCATTTCTAGTTCGCACTAAACCTCTGCTAAGACTACGGAGAATATCAAATCGCTGTACCGTTGTAAGATCGACTTGCTGTTGGCTTTGCACGCGTACTCCGATAGAGCTAAGATAGCACAGAGTAGATACAACTGTCTACTAGCACCTAGGCACGAACCACTCCGCCGTCTCTACAACAGGTTCTACGTTTTGCCGCACAACCTGTCATAACTCCAGTTTCTGGCCTCTCCCCACAATCAGCCCGCTCCTGCAAAAGTATCCGATGGCAAGATGTCAAGCTCTATTTGAGCCCGAAGACCAGAATCTGGTGCGGGGATCAAAAGGGGGGTGCCGACAGGCGGTGGCAGCTGGTTGCCACTCCTGGCGGCTAGCTTTGCCCGCGGAGCCGTGTGCCGGAATGCTGAGGGACGAAAGTATCCTCGCTCCATGTCGATAGCTCTATGATAGCAGAAGAATAGTAACCGATTCAGCGCTTCGCACTTGCAGACAGGCTGCTTGGCTTCGGGATGAGAACAAACTGCAAATTTACTGTCGAGCATGATAAGCCCATGCCAATCAAACACTCAACTAGAAGCGATGTTGATTACCACAATGTCTACTACACCTCAGAGAACAATCTTCTCTCTTCTCATTGAGTCAACGACAGATTTTCCACATCGACGAGTGAGCTACGACGGTGAAGCGAGCCGATAGGGGGGCGAGTCACGTGAACAGCTGGACGGTGACACGGCAGAATATCTGGCTTCCGCACTGCATGTTATACTCTTCGCAATCAGGAAGCCTCTGAAGCTATCGTGAAGGAGCCCACGTAGAAGATCGCTATCGTAAAGAAACGCCCTGCTTACCATTCAGCGTCAGTCAATACGCAACAGAACCACTAGCTAGACATTCCTGTCTGGAAGCTCGGGTCTGCAGTTCGGCGAAGACGCGCTACGACATTCCCCTTGGCGATTCTAGCTTGGCTAATATGAACCAGCACCTGGCTCTCGCTGACACCAAGCTGAACGGCGAAAGTCTGACGAGAGCTAGACCTATTGTGGAATTGATAGCAGACTGTCAATAAAACCCCTCCTGACTCGAATCCTTCCATGCGCTTTTCGCAGCAGGATTACTCCACGAGAGCGATGTACTCGCGGCATACCGCCAGCCGTCTCGGCTTTCTCTGGGGATAGGGATCTGCCGGAGAGAGCTTGCGTTCTACTATTAGATGACTGAGCTATTGGCTGGATTCCGGACAAGCCGGACTGCTGCGAGGAAGAGGAATTTTTCAGCCGACAAGCTCCAGTGGAGAAGAAGCTGGTAAGTGGCGTGTCATCCCGTATCGGACCGTGGCGAAGAGGATCCGAAGTCCGGCTTTCGAGCAGCTGATCACTATATGTATTCGAGATGAACATCTCAAAATTAAAGGAAACATACATCTATGACGAGAAAATAATTGATATTTTCTTATATTAGGAAGTACGCATTATTTATGTCATCGTACCTCCATGTCTGATTGAGCTGAAGTGTACTGGTTGACCAGCTCACAGCCAAATCTAACGGATAGGCTCTCGATGTCTTTCCAACCGTCAAGCAAGTGCTTGGCTCAATCATCTGTCGCCAGATTCTCCAAATCCCACTGCGTCCTTAGATCCTCTACTTCAACCTCCCCAGCGCAAAACATCACGTCCGGCGGACGTGACAGCCGCCGAGCACTCATAGTCATGTCCCGCAGTTAGAATCGGCTGTGGGCTGGTCGTGTCCATAGATCAGACTGGACGGACGCCTCGCTAAGAGCTGCAGCTGCTTTGCTCGTACTCGAACTCTCGGACGGCAGCGTTTGCCTCGTGAGGTGATCCAGACCGAGGGAACGGGCTCGGTGGATGGCGGTGGAGATGGCGAGGACAACGACTGGGGTAGCCAACTTCTTCCTCGACGCTGGTGATGCGGGCGAGCGAGAACGAAGAGTCGAAGATTGCTTCGTGCATCGCGACCAGGTCTTCTACTTCTCCGTCTTTTCCTCGGCGACAGCGAGCCATGCGAAGTTTTTGAGTGCTATCAATGCAGATGAATGGATGCAAATATCCAAGCTACGGCTACCAGTTCCTTATTTTTCACCCCAGCGTAGGACTCACTGTGCAGAGACATATATTCTCGGTGTTGATTCGAGTACAGGAGCGACTGCGCGATGTTTGACCGAGGCTGTCTCCGGGCGAGTCTGCTGCTATTTACATCTCTCCACGTGGCGAATTCACAGAGCGAGCAATGTATTTTACGCGGATGGATACAGGAATGCAAAGTGTAATGGACAGATTCTCAACTCATCCATCCCTTGCCTGTGGTGCCCTTTTATCTGCCGACCGCCTCGTTCATTGTCTTTCCCTTCCTAACTCAAAAACAAGCAACCACCCCGTGCGCGCTCTCGTGTTTGTGTGATCGACCGTCGGCTTGGAGATACCCTCCTAGGGACAGCTGATGAGATACAAGAGGCTCTGAAGCGGTTGAAGTGAGTTTGTGTCACCAGTTGCTTTCACGTATATCTAAGATAATCTCTTTAAATTTTCATTGGTCTCGGCTGAATTTTTTAGGTAACGGGATAATAGGTCGGCTCGCCTGGAAATCAGTTATTTGGCCAGTCGTATTTTGGTGACGCAGCGCTGACCCTCAGGAGGCCACTGTCGTGGAGGCCGTTCAGAAAATCAAACCTCCTGCCTGCCCAAGCCCCGTCGAACATCTTCATGTGAGAAGAGCTGGACTGCCTCCACGGCCATAGGCCCCGGAGGGCCAGCGGTGCGTCGTTCAAATAGAATCTGATTGAAAGCACGCAAGACTTGTACTCAAGTACTATAGCAGGTAAGACATCTCCGCCTACCAAGGCAAACCCTTCTCCATCAGAGATATCGGAGGGTGAGGATATATTCTGAAACTCTATAGTATTCGCTTGATACAAACGCGGTCTCTCACTGTACTGTATGCGACGCGTATGAGAACCTGCCTAATCCTGGCATAGATTGTTTGGAAGATGCAGGTATTATTCCCATAATAGGAAAGCAAGCACGACCGTGGTTGAGCCGGGATGGGCGTCGAAGAGTGAAGGAAAGCGCGACGCCTGGGCTAGGACGCTCCTCACGATGGAAGGAACCGCGGCTGACATCGCCAGCGCGGGAATCGAGAAACCTCCCATCGACAACGTTCCATCACAGCCTCACGGCATCGTCAGTGCATGTTCACAGCAACTGTTGTCGGCCTTGTTCGAGTCAGCACAACACTTGATATAGTCGAGGCCTCTTGGCCTGGAGCCAACATCGTCGACACTCGAACTCTTGCTTCCATATACCAGCAGGAAATGCCTGTCAGAAGCACACCACGAGCGATCTAGCCTCGGCCAGACTCGTTAGAGAATAGCACCAGGCGGACGGAAGGTATGGGAAATGTGTGGTAACTCTCATGACACTGACGGGCGGGAAAGTGCCCGGCCAGAAGCCAGATGGCATCGGAATCTAGTGCAATCTATGAAACGGAGCGTTGGGCATCCCTTTGTCGACAGAGACGAAGCTGGACGAACAGATCCGACGGGGCGATGAAAAATATCCAGGAGTCTCACGACACGGGTGGCACACTTGTCCATTGGACTGTCCATGCTGCCGTAACCGAAGCCTTCTATCTAGGATACCTCGATTCGATGCAAGCGCGGATCGGCGACAGAGTGCGAAGATGGCGAGATGTATTCAAGCAAGGGCGTGTTCGCTGCATATCGTCATGCGATGTGAAGAATAGCATAGTCATCGAGGCTGATTTGGGGAGGGTGTCCCAGGCCCATGGATTTCAGCGACTTTCCACGACAGATATGACGGAGATGAGAGAGGTGAGGAAAGGCGCTCAAGGACGGCGGACCACGAGAGTGCGCCAGCACTGTAAGCCACGTCTGGGCGTCTGCAAATCGAGGGAATCGCAGGGGCCGAAGAAGCAAAGATGAGGCATACCATTCTCAGACTTCAACGCCAGCTGTACCGGATCACTGATCACAATTCGACGAAATGTTCGCGGAGCCGAGAGTTTTACTCTATCCGTCCATCCCCGGGTCTGAGTATTCGTGGGATTTTCCTCGAGAGGTCATAAGAGGGGGGCGACTCACCACTCCGCGGGTACCATTACTCGACGAGCACAGTACCCTGCACGCTGAGATGCCTTTGTTTACTGTCCTGGCCATGCCTTGGGCGGCAGTCCCTGAAAGTCAACACGCCGTTGATTTCTTTTCCTTCCCCCGCGCTCTCCACTCGGGGCATGCAAGACTTCATTCGGCTTCCTGCTCGCTTTCCGGGGCTCCCCAGTCGTGGATGCACGCGACCAGTCGACCAGTGGAAGACCGAGAGATTGCGATCTTGGCTATTCCTCTCGTCTGAAGACTTTACAATCACCGAGCCCCGCCATCACGATACGAAACATGCACAGGCCGTGGGGCCATCGGTGCTGCCCAGGCAGTTTGGCTTGGCTGCAGTAGGTGGCTTCTGGCCGCCGACTCCTGGCCTGGAACCTGCAGACTGCAGGATCCACAGCGCTGCGACTACGCCGAAGGACTTGTTGCGCTGGAAGCACACGGGTCTGGCCAAGCAGTGACTCTGGCATCGCGATCGTGTAGCCACAAGTCAGGGCCTGATGCTGCCTCCAGCCGTGAGGTTGAGAGCGAGTCGAGCGGCGGAATTGGATGTTGACGGAGGCGGTTAGCCACGAGCACGAGGTACGGAGGCACCGCTTGTTTACTGCGGTGCGCTTCTGCGGCCTGCCGGCGTCAGGGGAAATTGGAATTGTGACACCTCACAGCGCCCCCCCCGGCCGTGGCCGCGCCGACAGATCCCCCAAGACCTGTCGTTGGCGATCACATCCCTGACTAAGCCGCGCTCGGTCAAGATCGCCTGGAGTGAGAGGAATGGCTTGCCCCTTATCCAGCAAAATACGATGGAGCCAATTTCCTTTAGCTTACGCCATCAATAAAGCTGCTGTCTTTTTTGTGGACGCGGCTCCACCACGGCCCAGCTAGTATTTGCCAGCAAATTTGCTTCTCTCCTGATGTGCAGGTCCGGCTGATACTATAAGACCTCGCTCAGTCTCTGCTCACTTCTTCCTCTTCAACCCAACCAGTTCAACCACACTCGCTTTGCATCTTCGGTACTCTTTCACTCGTTCGGCCATAATACTTAATTATTCATCTCTTGAAAACTTCCAACCCGATTTTTCCCATCCCACAATGAGATCCTCAGTTCTGTCCGTCCTCGCCGTCGCGGCTGTTGCTGCCGCTGACTACCAGATGGACGCACCTCCCCCAGCCTACCCTGTGGAGGTTCCAACCACGACCCCTGAGCCTTCTCACCCGGCTGTCCCGACAACTCCCGAGGTGGCCAAGCCAATGTACACTCCCTCTGTCCCAGAGATCCTCACCAGCGCCCCAGCTCCCACTGAGGCGCCACCAGCGGGCACCCCATACGTCTCCACGGTGTATGAGACCAGCGAGTACACCATCAGCAGCTGTGCCCCAGCCGTGACTGATTGCCCATGTAAGCGCGTGATGGACGGACGAAGCACGCGAATATCATGCTGACATTTGCGGAAGATGGTCACAAGACTAGCATGGTCCTCACCTACACCGCTCCACCCTCATACGAGACCGGTAAGCCTTTGCTACATGCTTCCAGCTGGATCAATGAGACGGAATTCTGTCTTCACGATCAGTACAACCTGAGTGATCTGACAATCTTTTAGGAGTCCCTGGACCAGTCCCATCAGTCCCAGCTGCAGTCCCATCGGTTCCGGCCGCGGTCCCCTCCCTCCCGGCCGGGATTCCCTCTGTCCCAGCCGAATACCCAACTGCTCCTGCCGAGCACCCGACCGCTCCCGCCGGACACCCGACTACCCCTGCCGAGCACCCAACTGCCCCGGCTGGATATCCCACACCCCCTGCCGAGCACCCAACTGCTCCCGCTGGATACCCGACTGCCCCAGCTGAGCACCCACCTGTGGCATACCCATCCGGACCTGCATCTGGCTCGAAATCTGCTCCTTACCCTCACAACCCTGCCACGTACGTATAGGACTGTTCACCGAGTGAGGCAAATTTGACTACTAACGCTTGAACAGCACGATTGAGACCAAGCCATACAGCACTGGGTATCCCACCGGCAGCGCTCCGCCAGCGGGAAACAGCACCGTTCCATTCTCGAACAGCGCCGCTGCCAAGTCGGTGTCTGGTCTTCTCGTTGCCGCAGGTCTCATTGCTGCTCTGTTCTAGAGCGTATGAGCCGTGTCTGTGCGAGGCTTGGTGAAACACAGGGCCTTCTGCACGATGGCTGGAGCATCTAGGCCAGCTCTTGGGGTGTTTTTGCTTGGATGGTTGAATTGAGATGAATAATTTCGTGTAGACTTTTTTACCATAGAACAGAGGCCGTCTTTATACTTTCAAGTGGTACACTGTCTATACCCTACGAGCAGGTGTCTATCTTATGATAACCAAACATAATTTCGAGTATTCAAAAACACCCCATGGATATCTGTGATCATCTAGTAGCATGTAACATTATCCTGCTGTCAACAGCATGCAAGTGCCCGGTTTTGGGGTATCCATGCTATACAGACAAGCCTGCCGCATGAATAATGCCTCGGAAGAAAAACGGTTTACACTTCATGGATACTTTGAAATTCCGGCCCCTAGGCGCTCTTGACAACTCCAAGGACCGTGTACTACAGAGCCAAGCATGGTCAAACCGAGGGCCTGTGTGGAGGCGTGGGATCGGGGAGGAGACGGGTGGAGGCGTCCTAATTATGACAGAAGTGAAGTTTGATGTACGCAGTATGATGGGACGGCTAATCGCTCCCGATTCTCGACTCCTCTTCTCTCCACACCAAAGGGCAGTGAGAAGAGAAGCGTCATTTCATCACGCCGACACCATGCTATAGGTCCAACCCCCCCGCACTACCCTCCTCTGCAAACCTAACCTCGCAAACAAGGCTACGTATAAAGCAGAGAGCAAGGGGATACTTGCGGATGAAAAACAGGCCCTCGGATGAGGCAGCGAGGGGTGGGGGATTTGAAAATCCGAATTGTAGGAATGGGATCATGGTTGTGATGACTACGGACTGCGGACGTGGGCATTGGCACCTGCGAATCGGGGGTGGCGCTCCTGTTGTGGGCGAGGTGAGACGGGTCTTTGGGCTTGAGAAGTTTAGGGTTATGACTCCGGTGAGCTTTAAGATTTGAACTCTCCGAGCTGGGTCTCTTCTCCTTCTTTGGGGTTGCCTCTCCCCCCCCCTTTTTTCCGTCTGAAGAGCAAGATGAGTGTGCGGGCGTGGGATATGAGATGAGCCCGATGGGTACGGTGGTGAGTTGACATCCGGTGACGGGGGGTATGTGTACGAGTTGGCGTTCTTGCGGATTAGACTCTGCGGAGGATGCTGCGGCTGGCCAAACTAGGTGGTTGGGACGTGGAGCTTGGGATGGAGTGCAGTGGTCGAGGCCGAGTGGGCGATCACGCTTGAAAGCGTCGTAGAGTTGGCGAGGAGGTCGGCAGGAAGGCAGGTAGGTTTCTACTCGTGGTGCCAGTGCGGAACAAGGAGAAGAAAAAGAGAGCGATGATCAGCCCAGACAACGTCCGAATGAAAAGCAAAATCCCACGTACAGATCTGGTTTAGCTCCCCCCCCGACGGCACCCTGCGAGTCAGGACGAACTGTCGGCCTTGGTGAGCCTGCAACAACCCAGTACAAAGTGCTGAGCAAACCGCAAGCCCTCCGCCCCGCATCACAGGTGGAGTTGTAGAAAAAGGCTGCAGC
This sequence comes from Diplocarpon mali, assembly GCA_024741835.1. Classification (NCBI taxonomy): domain Eukaryota; kingdom Fungi; phylum Ascomycota; class Leotiomycetes; order Helotiales; family Drepanopezizaceae; genus Diplocarpon; species Diplocarpon mali. The sequence continues at coordinate 87,304 of JAENRP010000105.1, read as the reverse complement.
GAAACTGCAGCTCTGGGTAAGCCGCCTCGCGAGATTTCAAGCTGGCTGGTCAGTCTGGCCTCGGATGCTCTCTGCTCGGCAAGTCCTGTAAGCACCCTACGGTATGTGCTTTTGTTCTCGAACAGCCTTTACTCACGGGACTGCCTTTACCTAGCTACGATACTACGATGCGTTTTGGAAGAGTTGGATAGAGGACTCCATCCCGCCAGGCCCGAATCAAAGATATCTTACAAGTGAAACCGTTGTCTTTTTTTCTCGATCAAGATATATCATGTTAGTCCTAATCTGCTGCTGCGCAGTAAGGAGCCTTGGGCTGTAAGGACCGGCTTATGCAGCGAGCTCCTGAAGGGACCTACGGGGCTGTCAGAAGGAGAGGATGGCTGCATGTCATAGTAGCTGGAAGGGAGCTGGCACTCTCTGGACGAGGAACGCTACTGTAGGTAGCATTGCTAGTATAGGAGTAATATATCTTCCTTCTACTACACTCAGAATCTGCTTTAACTATTATAATGATAGAAGCAATGGCTTATTCTTAGCATATACGACTAGGAATTCGAGGGGCCTTTAGACATGTGAGCCCTAGCCCTCCTTACAGAGTGTCCCAACTAAAGCGCTACTTTAATAACCTGGAACCTATTACGGATCTATATAGACCGAGATTTAGGCTCACTCCCAGGCGACCTCATCTGCTTAGCTTATCAGACTAAGCATTTCTAAAAATCGCTCCTGAGCTAACACTATAATTTATTTGCTAAATCTTCTAAAATGGATAACTTCATAAGACGCTTTACTAAAGCTATCCTAGGCGCCTACCTACAGCTCTTACTTGATTTCCTTATCCTTCATCTAGCCCTGCTCGCAGATGTTGAAGAACGACGGATATGATAAAGCCATCTTAAACTAGGTAGTTGGTAAAACAGAACTTCGAAATTTCGTCTGCTTAGCCGATATATACGTCCCGGATATACCTCTGGTACAGGGAATGCTGCGAAATAATCATTTCAAAAAAGGATTAGCTGCATTGCCTTTTCGTCTATGGTTTTGATTTCAATAATACAAACCAGGATGATGATTGGCGATGGATGGATTGTTGATATAACTGGTAGAGGGGCAGTTGGTGAGAAGGGAACAAAAGAGATAAGATGCGGACAAGGCGCATGGGAGGCAGGGACATCAGAGCTGTAACACCTTGAATGTACCGAACAGAATAGAAGGGTCAAGATATCGGAAAGATCATTTCAGGGGATACCAGAAAGCCTTCGCTCAAAAATCGTGGTAGCAACAGGATAAAGTACAACCGCTACCCAGGGTATCTAACAAACCTAGCTCCAACTCCATACACTACATCATTACACCCGCCCTTCAATACTCCTGAAACCAAGCCCAAATCGTTAATAAATCCCTTCCAGCAACCTCTCCCCAATCCCCTCCATCGAGCCTCCAACAATCTTCCTCTCAACCTCCCTGTCCCGCCCCTCTTCCCCGACCACTACGCATTTCACCACCTCTCCACTCTCACCCACAACAGCGCGCCCAATCCTACCATCCGCCCACTCAATCATCACTTGCTTAGCTTCTGCATCTGCAGCACTTATATTAGTAATAACCCTCTCCCTACCCTTCCCCTTCTTCGACACCTTTTCATCAAGCCGAAACTCCTTCCGCAAACTTTTAATTATCGTAATTCTATTGTGATATCCCGAAATCTCTCTCCGTAATGCCCTCACGAGACGGCGCAAGTCCTGCTTCTTACCCGCCCCGTTTTTGGCCACGCTGCCTTTGCCGTGTGGGAGGTAGCGGTCGGCAAGTGCGGCGAGCGGGATGCTGGGTGGTACCGTGTGACGATGGATACGTAGGAGGTCCGAGCCGGGCCACGGTTTGTTCAGCATGATGTAGTAGGGCCGGATGAATTTGCCTGTAGTCGACACGTCGATCCTAATCCCCAGCACCTTCCCTTCGTCCACGGCGTGAGGATCTGGATCGCGAATCCGGAACGAAGTGATACCTGCACAGGCGCGGTAGAGGTTTTCTTGCTTGTGCGCGAGTTGGGCGGAAGACGCAGAGAGGAGGGGATCTGTATCGCTTGGAGCAGAGGAGAGCATAGGTTTCTGGGAGGCGTGGAGGCGATCCAGTGTGGCTTTGGTGTGTCGCGATGAGAGGATCGTGGCTGCTTGGAGCCGTCTTTGGGATTTGAGCGCGGATACTGGGTGCGTTAGTTGATTTTTGGAGGGGGCAAGGAGTGTTTGTTATTACTCTGTGCTTGGAGAGAGGATATCTCGCTATCGAGCTGCGCCCCGATCGCATCATGGGGAAAGCTATTATCTGTATCTGTTGAATGTAAAATGGACATATTGATAGAATGAAGGCCTTTGGCAGACTGCAAATCAACGACAAAACTACAAAAACGCGTCCTGAGGATGACGAGGCTCAGAGGGTCGAGGTCGGCGCGCCGCTCTGGCGCGTCTCGCGAAGATCACGTGGTAAACCTCCCTCGAGAGAAGAAATGAGCCTTTGCCTCAAGCTGTGGTGCATACACCCAGGAGTCATCATTCCTCTTACCGGCTCTCACCTTCAAGTTCGAAGATTTTCGCGTTCATCCCTGTCGAGATCTCGAGGCTCCTACTCAAATTCCCATTCACTCGTGCTGAAGAGGCCACGTTCGCTTGACAGCGACTCGTGCCTGGTGATCCACTGAGCTACCAACATCCAGGACTTTAGAGGCCACCGAGCCTCTAGAGCTCTGCTTCAACACCACATGCATGCCTTCTCCCGGTGACGCGCTGCCTCCGATCTCAGTCCCTTCTCAACATACGTTTGCCAACAACCAACGACTTCCTATACACCACGATTCGCAATTCCCCCACGCGCAAGAGCTCGACGATTTGTCTGGCGTGGGGCAACGTCATAGGCGAGATATCAGCTTGGAAGATACCACAGAAGACCAGGACACCCGGCACTTGCTGGCTGCAGACTCCTCTGACGAAGACAACGATCCGATGGGTGTAAAATCTCGCCGGCCGCGATCCAAAGAGCACAAAGGCTCAGGCTCTGCATCGGGCGGGCAGAACGGTCCCGGAACCGGCGGCATGAACAATAATTTGGAATTCCGCCGCAAAAATGCGTCGCTCGAGTCGTCCACCGTAACGGCGAACCTGCTGGCGCGCGAGTCCTTTACATTAGACGACCATGTCCCGAAGACGCCGACTATAAACAATCATGGCTTCTTCCAGTTGCCGTTGCAAGATCGGAAGAACTTTGGCCTCTTGGTCCTGCTATACTTCTTGCAGGGTGTGCCAATGGGGCTGGCGACTGGCTCAGTGCCATTTTTATTGAAGCCCCATATGTCATACTCTGCGCTGGGCGTATTCAGCTTGGCGTCCTACCCGTATTCGCTGAAGCTGCTATGGAGTCCTGTGGTGGATGCAGTATGGAGTCCGAAAGTTGGGCGCAGGAAAAGTTGGATCATGCCAATCCAGATGCTATCCGGATTTGGTATGCTATGGCTAGGTGCAAACGTAAAGAGTATGATGGATGCAGCTGGCGCTGATGGCGGCGCTGGGATCTGGGGATTTACCTGGTGGTGGTTCTTCCTGGTTTTCATGTGCGCGACACAAGATATTGCCGTGGATGGTTGGGCTTTGACATTGTTGACTCCGGGCAATATTTCTTATGCTTCGACAGCACAGACTGTTGGGTTGACTGCTGGCCAGTTCATGTCATACACTGTCTTTCTCGCATTCAATTCTCCCGACTTCGCCAACAAGTGGTTTAGGGCAACACCTCTACCAGAAGGGGTCATGACTCTTGGGGGCTATCTGACCTTCTGGGGCTGGGCTTACATTGCTGTCACCATCGGCCTTGCGCTTCTGAAGCGCGAGGAGAAGACCAAGAACGAAGATGGCATTTGGGATGTCTATAAGGTCATGTGGGGAGTGTTGAAGTTGAAGAACATCCAGACGATCATCGTTATCCATCTGATCGCCAAAATTGGCTTCCAAGCAAACGACGCAGTAACAAATCTAAAGCTTATTGACAAGGGATTTAGCCAAGAAGATTTGGCTCTCACCGTCCTTATCGATTTCCCATTTGAAATCGGGCTGGGATACTATGCTGGTAAATGGTCAACAACTTACACGCCCATGCGGCTCTGGTGTTGGGGCTTCGTCGGCCGTCTCGTTGCTGCCGTCCTCGCCCAAATCACTGTCATTATCTTCCCAGCCAACGGCGTCGATACATGGTACTTATTGGTAGTCATCGCAGAGCACATATTCTCCACCTTTACCAGCACCGTCATGTTCGTCGCAGTCTCAGCATTCCACGCTAGAATAGCAGATCCCGTCATCGGAGGGACATATATGACTCTCCTGGCTACGTAGGTTCTCCTATGTCCCAACCTGAGCTAAACTAACACAAATCCCAGCGTCTCTAACCTCGGCGGCACGTTCCCCCGATTTTTCGTACTTAAACTCGTCGACGCGTTCACAGTGGCATCCTGCAGCCCTCCCGACTCCAGCTACAAACTGGATCCCAAACTGCGTGGCCCGCTCGTCACCAACGTCTTCTCGTGCGCGCTGTCGGCCGAGAAAGATAGGTGTATCCAGGGTGGCGGCGTGTGCAATATCACGACAGACGGATACTATGTCATGAATGTTGTTTGTGTGCTGATAGGTGTGATCACTTTCTGGGGATACATCAAGCCGGCAGCGTTGAGACTGCAAGCGTTACCATTACGGGCTTGGAGAATCTCGGAGTGAGAGATGTGGCGATGAGATGGAGGACAGATGGCGGTTAGAGTGCTGTGTGTAGGATATTTTTGCAGGGTAGATACAAGTCGTCAGAGTTCGAAGCATAGCAGTGGGGCGTCTAGTATGGATTATGCATGGGTAGTTTCTCTGGACGTCTTTCTATTTGCATCTTGACCAGACTGTATGGTGCTCCAAGACCCTTGTCTCGCTACTATCCGTGATCTTCCCTATTTAACCAGCCCCCAGAAACATCGGATGCCACATCGGTAGTTTCAAGAAGAATCAGCCCCAATGTTCAGTTTGGGGCGGAGGTACTCACATTACAGTAGTTGCTCGCCAAGTGGCGTTATTACACTATCTTGACGGGAAGACCCAGACCCCTCTCGATCTTGCATAAGCTTTATCCTAGCTGCTGGAGATAATCTCCAACCACCTTACCCATCTATAACTCCCTCTTACACCCCATTTAACACCCCATTATCCTTAAGTATTGCCACAGTCCAAGACTCCCTCCGCCTTTTCAATCGCCCATACAAATCTTGGGAAAATGGCGATCAGTCACATTAGGTAGCATGCATGTAAGAGTCGGTGACTGCCCATCCACCCAACTACCTCAACTTACCATACTGACCAATCGCCAGCCCCAGCCTATCCCACACAAACAGATGTCCGTCGCTGTCAGGGGCCTCTCTACACACTTATGACATCCTGCCGCCACACATCGCCTATCTCTCCTGAGCGCAAGGCAGCAGCTGTATGCGCAGTAGCACCCTGAGGCGTTCGGACTATGGCGAGAGCGAGATCGAGGACAAGGCGCCGTGGGCCGCACTCGCGTGGGCAAGGATCATTGGATGGTGCGAGGCGGGGCGAGGAGCAGGTCGTACAACAGCAAGAGGTTGACGAGCTGGGGGCTAGGAGGAGGAGGGTTCAACGACTTGAGGAGTCTGCTGGTAGAAGAGAACGAGAAGAGGAAAGAGAAAGATACATCGAGCCTGAGAATGAACCAAGGAGTAATAGCGCGGGCAGGAATATTTCGCACGCGACGCTGAAATCGAGCTCCAGCTCTAGACGCAGGAAAATGAGGGATCAGGGTGAAGAAGTGAAACATCGTAGGCATAGAAGGGACGGGGAGGGGAATGGGGAGAGATATGTTTATCGGTCGCCGATTTCGAGAGGGAGAGAGAAAGAGAAAGTCGAAAAACGAGAGCTGGAGACGAGGACATTGAGACGCGATGGGGAGAGCTTTGAAGAGGAAGTTCCGAGGGCGGCGAAGAAACGGCAGAGAGAGAAGAAGATCAAGGTGGTGTACGTGACGAGCGAGGCACTGAAAGCCGATAAACACGCAGAGCCGCGAGTGAGGGAGAGGCACAGGGAAGGGGAAGGTTTGGTTCACAAGAGTAGAGCGCATACCAGCCGTCGCAAGTCTATTGCAGAGGCTTTGCCGCCGTCGCCGCCCAGAAGGTACGTGTGTCTTGTTCTTTGGGGGAGGGATTAGGGCTTATGGAATCGCTGTAGGAGTGCTACGACCCGGGTGCTGCACTCTGATACTAGACTGCCGCTTAGAAGGAGCAATACTACGGGCTCGCATGCCCCGTCTACACGATCCCATATACCCTCGACAGCAGTGATAAGTCCAACAGCAAAGCGATCCACATTCATGGGTTCGTTCTTTGGACCGGCAATACAGCAACATCATAATCACCCAGAGCCGGAGAGGCTGTAAGTCTACTGGTCTCGTTATTCTTTGTATAAATTTTCTGACTTCTGACAGGATCGAGTGCCTAACATGCCTCTCTGACGATATACCCCGCTCCAAATCAGCAAAACTAAAATGCGGACACCGAATGTGTCACTCGTGCCTGAAGCGTATCTTCCGGCTCTCACTCACCGATCCACAGCACATGCCTCCAAAATGCTGTACCGCTGACCACATCCCTCTAAAACACGTCGACAAGCTATTCGATATCAACTTCAAGAAGAACTGGAACCGTAAATTTCAGGAGTTCTCCACCAAGAACCGAATTTACTGTCCGGCGAGGAGATGTGGGGAATGGATCAGGCCGGAGAATATGCACAGGGAGAATGGTAAGAAGTATGGCAAGTGTGGACGCTGTAAGACAAAGGTGTGCTGTACATGTAATGGGAAGTGGCATGGGTCGAAAGATTGTCCGAAGGACGAGGAGACTAACCGATTGCTGGAAACGGCGAAGCAAGCTGGCTGGCAGAGATGTTATAATTGTAGGACTATGGTTGAGTTGAAGGAAGGCTGTAATCATATGACTTGGTAAGTCTTCCCGTATTCACCGAACAAAGAACATGGGAGAGAGCATACCTAATCAACAGCAGTCACTGTACGGCCGAGTTCTGCATGATTTGCGGCCTCAAGTGGAAGTCTTGCAATTGCCCCTGGTTCAACTACGAAGCCGTCGAGGAAGACAGGCTCAATCACATGCAAGTCCCACAGGCCATCGGGATCCAAGCTGAAGATCTGCCTCGCCGCCTCCGCAGACCTAGGCCGAATACATACGTCGAAGAGATCACCGAACGCCAACGACAAGAAAGGCGTGACGAAGAACTTGCCCGCCGTCTCGAACGCGATGATGACTATCAAGCTGGTATAGGTTATATTCAAGGTGTCGGGAACGGCACCGGCCATTTTATGAACCAAGACTACGTGCGAGTAGCGCACAACATCCTGACAAATGACTTTGACCACGCGACTACAGCGGCTAACTATGTTATGGGAGTCGCGAGTGCTCGAGGCCCGCCGGCCGCGGGACCCAGGAGGATGAATGATCTGTTTCCGGCACCTGCTTCTCCCCCTTCTCCACAACCGATGTTTAGAAGGCATTCCGTGAGTGAGCAGCATCGTGCTGCTGAGAGGTTGAGAACGAGGAACGACCATGAGGCCGAGGCTACGCTGCACGCGCCGTTGAGGAGATCTACGCAAATACCTCCGCCCACAAGACCAGGGCCATCACCAAGGGCTAAGGCCAGAGGACCAAGAGACTCGGTGCTGGCTGGACTTGGTGGCAGAGGCAATCGGGTTAGTGCCTGGAGGAGCCATATTGAGCCTGGTGTTACTCCTGAAGAAGGGGTAATCAGCTTAGTACAACATGATTGAGCGTCTTGCCTGATGTAGTGCTCGTTTGCACCTCCATTTCGAAGCGAGATCCGAAGATGCTGATTTTTTTTGGGAGGAATTACTTAGGCATGGAGTTCTAGAGACACTCTTTCGAGTATTGTTAATTGTGTCGGAATATGAAAGTCCATCTGCACTGAGCTCGCTTCCATGAGTGTGCTGCGTATAACGATCTGTTTTCGGGCAGGAGCCCTTCCCGAAGCAAAGCTACTTCGGCTTGGCTGCAACCCGATCTATTTTATCTATGTTTACAATATCCGAAGGTAGTCAGGTAATGACAACATGTTGAATGCCTCTTCCTTTCCTGAATACCGATAGCAAGGAAGAAAGATTGGAGAAGAGGGTTTGACAGAGGCGAGCGGTTACTTACAACTCTTAGTGGGGCGAGGGCTGATCTAAAGAAACCTCCTTTATCTCATCACTGGGAACTGAAAGTGAATCAAATAAATTGCTTATCGGTTTCAAGTATATCCTTGAGTGCTGGCGCACCAACTGGATACTCCAGACTAACCAGGGAGCACTGTTCTGCGGTACAACAACATCTGATAAATTGGAATAGAATCAATTGCAAATGTTTTCTCTACTTGTTATTCAATCTACTTCGAGTAGTTGTATAGCTGGCTATATGTTCACTAATAAGTGCTAGATAGAAGGTAGATTCCTGGGTAGATTTGCCTGCTTATTTCTGTAATAGCCAAGGCTAGTTTGTGCCTTGTCACGCGCTTTTTAATTTAAAGAACTCTAGGTGATACTTTTGGTCCTCAAGGAAATGCCTCCTTATGGTCCTTCCCCTTAATAAAGATTTTATTTTGTCGCAGGCCAAATTAATATCAGGCGGAATTATTTGCAAGGTGGATTTAAAGTATTTTTGCGAGGCTAAATTTGTATTTATATGGTTTTAATTAGCCTGGGACAATAGCTTGTTCTTGTATCAAACCCTTTTTTGGTCATTCTTCCCTATATATTTAATTTGATAATGTTACGGTTGCTTCCTTTTTTCTAAGCTTTATCAAAAGTCATAGAAAATTAGGTTGCTTTGCTCTATATACTCTACTTCGTTGCATGCCAAACGATTACCACATTAGCGGACGTCTAGAGATAAATTCTCATTGTGTTTGTAAAATCAAATCTACTCTGATATAGTACTCAGACCTTTGTAAAATGTTCTGTAAAATTTGTTCCAGGCTAAAAATTACAAGATCAGTGTTATTTTGATATCGTATGAAAGGTAGGCTTACAGTTTATTTACAGGGTATAATATTGCTTTTATCAGGTGTTTCTCTAGCTTATACTAAAGTATATAATAGCTGCTGTCTGCATTTTGCCTCGGTTAATATATCATATCAGTTTTAAACTATATAGCACGAGTAAAATACGCTTAAATCCAATTAGGTTTAACGAGAAACTAATGGAAAAACATCTCAAATTTAGTACTTAGCCTATCATACCTATAGGGGAACTTGGTTTCTTAGATACAGGTCTAGCTTATACTTTAGTTCGAAAGCTATTCCCTCTAGGTCTTAGCCATTTATATTCTGAGGAAGGCTCCTAGATAAATAAATTCTCCTCAAGTTCCCTGTTCAAAGATACGCTCTCTCGAGTAATAGCGGCTATTCATTTAGCTATATTAAAAGTCTTACAATCAAGAGGTAGCTATCTATTGTAATCTTTTTTATCTACTATTGTATCTCAAAGATAGATCTTTCAGGGAAAATCTTCGAAGCTAAGGCTAAGCCCTCGAAACGTATCCTTTCTTCCTTTCTCTCTTATATACTATAACTCGTCTTACTCCCCCTTGTGTCCATTTTTCAGCTCTTAATATAGTCCTGGGTGTATATCTAAACTATCCTAAAGTATATAAGTGAAGGCCGAAAGTAGAGGGTATTCATAGAAGAGGTAGAATTAATTTTTCAGCCTAAAGCTTACGAACAGTTCTGGCCTTATTCGACTTCAGGTTTGATATTTCGCAACCACAAGGACTCAATCTCAGCTCTGAAAACTCTTTGAGGTTCTTTAAGAGTCCGCTGGTGCGTTGGAGACATCCCACAAAGGTGTTGAGCCGTCGTCTCCCTGTTCTCTGCATTAAACCCCCTTCTCCTATCAATCTTCCTTGGTATTGATATCAAGAGTTGGTATTGATAATGATTTACTCTGATTAACAAATATGATTTTCTTGATATATTGTACAATCGTTGCAGTTTCATTCATATGCTTTACATGCTTTGTCGCTGGCCAAATAAACACCATACGAAAGTATATGTAGCCTTCAATACCCTTGGATGCACGCTATATAGTAATGTGGTGTTTGTTTGGCATGGACGGGGGTATACGTACTCACTTCTTTCAGTGAGCTGCAAATGTGGACCTTTAACTCCCAGGAATAGGCGAGCTCTCGGTCGGTCCAAATCCATATAATGGATATGCCTACATTTCCAGCCCACTGAAAAAGGGAGTATTTACCTGCTAGAGCCAAGTCGAATACAGTATCCACGACTCCATCAACTGCCTAGGTACTGCTAATTTTCTAGTTCAGTGTGCTGTAAACCCACTTACAATTATAAGGGTAACATGGCCATACTATGGATACTTTCTACTTGAATTTAAAAATAGAGATGACTTGAGCCCCCGGACTTCAATCATAAGGATTTTCACTCAAGTTTTTCTCTAGGTGACTTTTGAGTAAATCCTAGATTAGTTTTACTTATAGGTTTGAGGTTTCTAGTATAGAAGATTTCATGTGTACTTCGTAACTTATTTTATATACTTGAAACAGAGTATATGAAATAGAAGCCCTATATCAGCCTTCGTACTTTAGAATCTTTAAGCCGTATACTTTGTACATAGTCCTTCATCACGGGCCAAACAAACGCTGCATGAAAGTATATCTACCTACCTTGCAAACCTACCACATATACCGATTAGTGGATATCATAGTGGGTCTGCGCCCAGTAAAGTAAGGAGAATCACAGCCCCTTCTACGTAATGGTAAAAACGTATAAGAGTTTGGCAGAAGTGAAACTGAACTGGAGATCTTTTGAATTGTCTTTCAAGGTGTGTTTCTACAACACCATGGCTAGGGCTACAAGTATAATTAGACAGATTTGCATCTTGTACTTCGTAACTACGAGCCCCTTGAGAATCGACATTGATACTCCGGTTCAATTTTATATGATTAAATATTAGTTTAGAGTGGTGAGCTAGATAGTGCTCTCTTTTGGTCGGAGAAAATTTAAGGCGGGAGAGTCCACTGTTGAACTTGAAAAAGCTGATCGGAGTATAAAATGATGTTTCGGGCTTTAAATTTATTTCAACGCTGAAACTCTAGAAGCTTATTAGCTGATAAAGAGGCATTGCTGATATCAATGCTATCTTAGCATTAGATCTATTCATTGGTTCTTTTTCGAATAATCAAAATGTACCTTGGTAAGTAAGGTTTAACTGGTTAAATAATCCTTGCTTTCCAAGTGATTTATTCCCGTATATAGTAAGATGTAACTTAGTGTTCTTAAACCCATATTTCTTTCAGATAGGAAAAAGAGTGAGGAGTGGTGGCCTGTAGCCCTACAGGGTTGACTCGTTTGAAGTGAAGCATGTCATCCCACATGGGGGTGCAACCGGCTGAAACAACAAGGCCTTTGCTGAATCTTGTTTTAGGGCCTGCGACCAAGGATAAGTGATAGCTTCGTTTGAGATTTATTACGCCTGCGACAAAGTACGAAGCACGGAGTACCTACTTTGTAGAAACTCTCATTCTTTGGAGTATAAGTACTTAAGAGGCCTTTGATCGGTGGACATATACCAACCTTTTCAACGTTTCTCACGTACATTCTCAATATGAAGCTTTCTATATTCGTCGGCCTGGCTCAAGCTCTAGCTATATCGGCGGAATGGTGTGGTTATAACAAGTATGACTTAAAAAAAGGCGACTACTGCACTGTAAGACCTTGAATTCAAGCGTAAAAAGATTATACTAATATGCGAATGTGTACAGGAAATCCAGGGAATCAAGACACCCTACTGCGTAAGCTTTAATGCCATCAAAAAGCTAATTTAACTAATTTAGCTCTTTGTCGACATTTAGTGCATTCCCTCCACCGAGCACCAAAGTGATTTTTTTCCAAATTGGCGTGACTGTATACCTGCATCTCAAGAAAGTGGCTTCGACGTAACAGCAGAATGCGCAGGCCCGGGTAGTGTAAGTTTATTATCTGACCTGGCAACCTAAGATCTCGATACTAACTCTATCACTTGTAGACTGCTATGTGTGTAAGCTACATTCTCTCAAGTTACTGCTGAAAATGAAAATTAACTTATATCAGTGCTAAAAAGAGGAAGCTTCCTGGCTATTCAGCCTTTTCAAGTGTTGATTGTGGACTAAGGCAAATGGAGCTGGAATCTCTGAATGGCAAGCATTTTATTCTCAAAGCGAGCTTGCGAGCTTTGAATTAAATTCAAGCCCGTTCTTTCCCTTCTGAATAAGTACATTCTTCCTGAATCATATCAGTGGGTTTAAAAGACATAGGATTTACACTTTAGAAACAAGTACCTTTAGTTACTTACCCACAGAAGATGTACGCAGTGAAGATATTGCCCTTGAACATGGAAAAATGTTCAACTAGCTATCGCGTGATTCAAAAAGTCTTCCAAGTTTGATATTCACTATGTTAGATACATTTTCCTACTATGTGTTACAATGTACAATATACTCTCAATTGCCAAATCTTACCTCTTACCACAGTATATTGGATATAAACATATATAGCAAGGTAGTTCTCTATTCAATCATAACGTGCATGAGGATGTTTGAGGTGCAACATGAAGGTGTTGGGTGACTTTATTCTTAAGTTGTCTTGAGGCAGAGAGAAGCCTAAGCACAGAATGTGAGCCTTGGCATAGTCATGTGCTTAAATCACATGTGTTGCTCGTGACTCTCTCAAAGCTATACAGAATCCTCCAAAAGTGTTCTATGGCAACAACTTATCATCCAATCACACTAACAGTCCCTAGCCTTACGAAGGTCAGCTTGTTTGAAGTAAAGCACAGTGACCTCCCATATTAACATAATTAAAGCTTTTACAACACTTTCCCTCTTATAAGATAAATAACTTACTGAATTACGTCCCCGCGATTCAGATCACCTATTCTGAACGATATTCTCGAGCAGAAATACAAAATTATCATATTTTCAAGACTGGTTGCGCTCGCATTGATATTACGCTAGCTGCTTGCCTGGTAATTTAGACGCCAATAATTGATACAATTCCTCATTTTTCTTGCTTTTCCTTGCATTTAAGAACGCATCAATGACGATGCCAAAAGCAGTTTCCTCTCAAAAACCTCCCTGATCCTGAGACAGAGGTGGTGTTTGTTTGGCCTGCGACGAAGTACGAGTGCTTTCGCAAGAGTACGACCTGGCATGTTTAACCCCACGCGCATATCGTCATACCTACTACCTGCCTACCCTTACTGACCGGATGTCGGGGAAGCGGGATTGCGTCTTTTGGAGATCAACACTCGTTAAGGTGACCGCCAATTATCTCTAACCACAACACCAACACTTCTGATCCTCACCTCACCCAAATCCACACACATGATAATTGTCTTCCTTTTTCCTGTCTATTCTTACAGCCTCCACACCATGGCCCCATGAAGCTTTAAATTTCAAAAACCCAAAATTACTTCGCCCCGACTAAGCACCAAGCCCCTCTCCTCCGCCGCAATGCTCCTCCTCCACCAAGCCGGCAGCGTCAAAATCGGCGAAATCGTCCGCTATACAGTTACCTACACACCAGCTAACGACCGCATCCTCCCCTCTCCTGCTTCTATCTTCCTAAAAGTCAGGAACGTCTCCGCCGTCGCCCTGCGCGCGGCCTTCGTCCATGGCCCGTATACGCTGTACACCGCCGCATACCCTGCGACTTTCCACCCCAACGAAAAGTTCGACAATCCGCGCGCCCAAGGTATCCCGGAATTCGAGCCAGTTCTGAAGGCGGGTGGGAACTGGTGCTCGCAGCTTGCGGTACCGGAGGAGGTGAGGAGGACGGCTGGGTTGGGAGTGGGATCTACTCATAACGATAGTGTTCGGTGTTCGGCGGACGGGGAAGCAGAGGCGAAGAGTGTTACCTGGATCATTGAGGTTTCGAGCCAGGTCATCTTTTCGAATACTGCGACGGTGCATTACGAGATCTTGCTGGGCAGGGACGAAAAGAGCCTCAGTGCTGGGTTTGCGAGCTCGTTGACGGGAACCGGAGCGCAGAGTCAGCCGGGGAATGTAAGAGATCTTCAGCAGGCTGGGGCACGAGGAGATAAACTGGCCAAGGGGGTTTTCAGTCGCGCGATCAGAGTCAAGGTGGACGACACGGCGAGTCTGTGGAACACGCCTAGGATGCCCGAGTGGGACGATGAGACCGCCCAGGAGAAAGGGATGGAAAACGAGGGACATGATGGACTGGAGGCTGAGGAAGAAATTGGGAAAGCGGGCCACAGGATGAAGATGCAGAAAAAGGTCCACTTGGTGGTGTTGACTCACGGCATGCACAGTAATCTTGGGGCTGATATGCTGTTCATGAAGGAGAGCATTGACGAGGCGGCCAAGCAGGCAAAAATCGATGCGCGCGCACGAAAGGCAAAGGCGAAGGAGAAGCAGGAGAGAGGGCGTAGTCTAACTGCTGAATGTAAGGACAGTGCGAGTGTGGAAAAAGAGTCCAAAGCAGTGGAAGACGAGGGCGAGGATGAACCGGAAGTTATCGTACGAGGCTTCTCTGGAAACTCTGTTCGCACGGAGAAAGGCATCAAGTATCTCGGCAAGCGGCTGGCGAAGTATGTGCTGCAAATGACATACCCGGATCAGCCGTACAAACCAGTCTCCAAGAAATCAGCAGCTGCGGCTTTTTCCCATGCTGTCAAGCCAGAACACCTATTCGAAAAGTCGGGAAGTCGGGAAGGCCGAAAGTCATCTCAAGAGAAGAGCTCGATTGTCAAAGACAAAAAGCCGTATCCGGACACCAAACTGCCATTCAAAATCACTGGAATCAGCTTTATTGGACACTCTCTGGGCGGTCTGGTACAAATGTACGCTGTTGCATATATACAAAAGCATTCCCCTGAATTCTTCGACTTGATAGAGCCCATCAATTTCATTGCTCTAGCTACGCCATTCTTGGGACTGAGTAACGAGAATCCGATATATGTCAAGTTTGCGCTGGATTTTGGCCTCGTGGGGAGGACAGGCCAGGATCTTGGTCTGACTTGGCGGGCACCAACGATTGCTCGGAGCGGGTGGGATGCAATTGTCGGTGGGATTGGAGAGAGTGCCCACAAGAAGATGGATGGAGAGACTGCTCCGGAAGCGAAACCTCTCCTCCGAATTCTGCCTACTGGCCCTGCTCATATTGCACTGAAGAAATTCAGGAATCGTACCGTGTACTCCAATGTAGTCAATGATGGAGTTGTGCCATTGCGAACGAGTTGTTTGCTCTTCATCGACTGGTCAGGATTGGGTCGTGTGGAAAAAGCGAGGAGGGCTAATGGCTTGGTTGGGACAATGGCCAGTTGGGGATGGGCAGAGCTTACCGGTGCTAATTCTAGCTCGCCTTCGCGACCATACTTTGGGGATATCAGTGATACGGAGGAATTCGGGAGTGACTCTCCTGATAAGAAAGGGTATGGTGCAGAAGTGCCTCAGCCATCGCCATATGCTACTATTGACGACGATACTCGGAGTTTGAAGGGTCTCGAGAGACCTCTCTCTGCTGGTGCTCGTCATTCTCCAACGGCTCCAGCGGAGACCACGAGCAGTATTAGTCCGCTGGCGAGCATCATCAAGTTCTTCAATCCTACTACTAGCTCGGCGCCCAAGAGTACTGACTATCATCCCAAACACCAAAAGATCTATCAACGCAGCCAGACTCTGCGGGGCGGGGGCGAAGAGGAAACTTCTTCCGCACCTTCGATCAGCCCGGAGACCTTACACGCAAAAGCTACTAAGGGATACTCAGAACACGATGAATCCGAGAGGATGTCAGCTCCCCCCAAAACTAGTTTCTTCGAATCGGCAAGCGACATAATCAAGCCTCCTCTTCCGACCACCGAGTTTATCATCAACCCAGAGACAAGACCTCGAACCATCTTCCACGATCGCATCTACCATCCCTCAGACGTACCACCTCTCCCTCTTCGCCACCGTCCCAGCAGCACCCTAAGACTGCGTCGTCGCTCCTCCGCGAAAATCCCGGACGTCTCCCCCAGCGGCACCAGCCGCACTGACTCCAGCCTCTCCGCGCAAGACTACGACGACACCAAACATACCAACCCGGACAAAGACCCGCGGGACATTCCCGATGGCAGCGGCATGCGTGTCGAAGAGAAAATTGCGCGGGCCTACCATCGCGACCTCTCCTGGCGCAAAGTTCTCGTACGTCTCGAGCCCGACGCACACAACAACATCGTCGTGCGCCGCATGTTCTCTAACGCTTATGGATGGCCTGTAATCAAGCATTTATGCGATACGCATTTCGGCGATTCGCACGCGGCAAAGACGCGGGACGAGGATGAGAGTAATGTTGAGCGCGCGAAGGACACTTGTGAAGCCCCATCGAAAGACGGCGGTGAAGTTGTCGAGCGCCCCCCGAAACCGATGCAGGACTCCGCCCGTACCGATTCCGAAGCCCGAGAAGCGCGCGACTCAGTCTCGGCCCTCCATCCGACTCCAAAGCCGAATCACCTCGGCCAGGCGCTCGCGGGTAATAGTCTGGTGATCCCGATGCCAAGTCCGGCTGCGAGTCGGCGGCCGGGGTCGGAGTCGGAGATGACGTGGTCGGAGCGCGAATGGGCAGATAGCGAGCTGGATTCTGACGAGGATGATGATCCGGATGCAGCGATAGGCGTCGGCGGCGGAGGTGGTAGCAAGGCGAAGAGACATTCGTCGGGGGGGTGGAATTGGACAGAGGCTATTGCGGGCAAGGGGGTCAGTCCCCTGAGGGGAACGGACGAGGCAGAGATTGAGGGCTTCCTGGGAAGCAAGACGGGCGAAACTCAGGCGGCCATAAGTCCAGGGAACAAGAGCAAGCTTGATGGCCATGCTGCCGCCGCGAGGGCCAGCGGCGGTAACGAGGCACATCTGGGGAGCAGCGTCCTTGATGCGGTAAATGAGCTGCAGGTCGGAGACTCTGGGGGCTGTCCTGGAAGCGATTGCGCTGTACCGAACCAGAGAGAGGAAATACCTAAGTAATGTCTAGATTCGCTAGATGGGATGGAGTGTCCAATACACCAACAAGTAGGATACGTGGCCTTGGTTCTCGTGCCGTGGTCTTGGTGACGTGTATTGCTCACTTGCGTGTCGTTACTATCAGCTCTTCCGTTTTAAATTTCAAATTCCAGCACTGCTCGATGCTTTGCTTTTGCGAAAGACTGGAAGAATGGACGTGGCGGGTTGTTACCATACGTGTACTGTAGGGAGTTGGGACGCGTATTCCGAGAACCACCCACTCGCTCACGTGGATTTTATCTATTCGGAGCTGTGTTTGGCCGTGGGTATTTGATGCGGTTGTTCAGGCTCGCTGAAGTTTCGGAGTCCTAATCCTCTTAACGAATCTCTGAGATGGAGCGAAAGTGCCGAGACCGTGCGAGGCGCGAGGGGAAGCATATGTCATTGCTCTTCTGCTTCTTCTCCTTCTTCTCCTTCCTCCTCTTGCTTCTTCATCCTCTTTGTTTCTCTTCAACTCTGTTTCAGGAGAAAACCGTTCTGGATCAAGGCTGCCGAGTCAGAGTTGAGGAATTACTGCTCAAGCGCTGAGCTGCCGGCCGAGACCGATGTTGTGATTGTCGGGAGAGAATATTCCAGTGCCACGACAGCATATTGGCTGCACAGAGTAGGGCTCTCAACTCTATTCCGAGAATTATTGATTGATCAGAACGCCACCCTAGTTCACGAAAGAAAAGGGCCGCGCGCCACGGATGCTGATGCTCGAGTCACGCGACGTTTGTGGAGGAGCGACAGGGAGAAATGGTTGGTCTGCTACAGCGAGGTCCAAAAAGACTTTCGAATGTTGACATAGAATCACAATTCAGGCGGACAGCTGAGGCCACATGCCTACTCCCGCTATCCACCCTGGTCTGAACGGTCTGGCCGAGATGGAGTTGTGTCACTCATCCAGCATGAAATGGCACATTTGCCCGCATTCCAAAACCCCTTTCGTCGAAGAAGGAATCACCGAAGAGGTTGGCTTCAGACTCGGCGAGACTTTTGACGCGGCCATGTCGGATGAAGCTTGGATGAGGCTGGAAGGAGCCTATGAACTGATGCAAAATTATCAAGGAGCAGAAGGAGATGTCATCAGAGACTGCAGGCTCATTGAAGATCCAGTCGCGACGGAAGAGTTCACGCAGATGAAGGGATTCCTGGGCGCGGTGGTACATCCTTCTGGTCAGGTGTAAGTTCTGCTCAGAGTGCAGATGCATGGCGCAAGCCCCGACTGACTCTACATCCAAGATGGCCGTACAGGTTCGTGCATGCCTTGCTGCGCATAGTGCTGAAAGCACGGAAACTGAACCTCCACCGAGATTCGAGTGGCTGGATACGTGTCAAGACATCGAGGGGAGAAGTGCGAACCCACACCATCGTACATGCCACCAACCGATGGGCATCGCACCTCATTCCAGAGCTCAGCAACCTCGTGTTTTCTAGCTTGGCAACAGCTTCGGCAATAAAAGCACCGGAAGGGTTTCTAAAACGCACAGTTTCTCAAAACTGGGACAGTGTTGTTAATGTACGCCTCTCGCGCTGCTTGAAAGACACCGACTTGCTAACTGGCTTCGGAGCAGAACTACCACCTCCAACTTCCTCCGCCGTACAACACAATCGTAGTAGGCGGCACGAAGCAATTGCTGTCCCTTGATCCTAGACGCTACATCGGTAGCGAATGCGAAGATATAAAGATCGACGCTGTGCCCGAATTCTACAAAAAATGGCCGGCATCTGACCTGGTGGGATGGGAGGGAAGCGATTCTGCCGAGTTTGGGCGAGAGACTGGAGAGGGCAGATGCTGGACTGGAGGTAAACCATAATGTGCTGTCAACCTACGGATCCATTCCTCGTTACCCACAGCCGCGTCGAGGAGCTACAGATGGTGGACTCTGATGCGACGCATCGAGGTCATATACGATGTGCTTTACTGAGTGCCAAGAGGTTCTTCTGTAACGACGGTAGGTGTTGTCCAAAGGGTAATAAGGCTATGGCGGCATAGATCGTATTTTTATACAATTTTGCCAACTCAGTCTGTAATTGGTTGGATTCGAGCCACTTTATAGAGATTCATTCCGCCAAAGACGTAAATCCTCTCTGAAACTACATAACTATTTGCATCTTAGATTGATGTTCCGAAAGCTGTACTACTTACTTTCTGTTCCATCCATGCACACTCCCCGGGCTTCCAAAACTTCTTCCCTACTGCTCCACACTTCGAACATGGTCCAAATGTCTACTGAGTCTGCTCATCCAACCTGTCCACCCCCTGGACGACTGGAGTATCGACATCAACATCAACAGCGGACGGCGCCTCCGGAACCATGCGGATCAGCAGGGTCATACAAGGGATAGTGAGCCCCAGCACAGCACAATTTACATAGAACGGGATCCGCGGGTCGTCGCCCGTGTGCGAATTGATCGCGTACGAAACCGCCTGACCGGCCGTCTCGAAAGCACGGAAGATTCCGCCTGTGCGAGAGGAGGATTTTATGTCGGTGGAAAAGGTACCGAGGATCCAGTAGAGGGACAGCTGGCACAGGTAGCCGGTGCTGAAGATGACGAGGTAGGGAAGGTAGGCCTCGGCCCAGCGTGCTCTGTTTCTTTGATATCCATTAGATCTGGCCTTGAAATATGAGGAGACTGGGTAGGACCTACAGTCCGTAATCCAAAGACGTCTCTCCGGTCCCGAACTTGCCATATTCGATGCCGATCCAGATGAAGCAGCCAGCTTGAGGCGTGAGCCAGAGCGCAAATGCGATCCACGCGCGCCGCGCCTGGGACCACCTTTTCCAGTCGAGGACTCGACCGTAGGCGATGACCATGGGTATCGTAACGCTGGCTAGGAGCCGTTAGGTACCCTGCTATAGCCCAGACATGCCGGAACTACGTACGGATAATGAGAGAGGATAGAGCTCGAGCTCTGACCGAGAAGTGGAGGGAGAGATAAGTCCCCATCGTTCCGCCGTAGAAAAACGAGTAGAAAGCTGGGATGGAAACGAGCCATGTCTTTGCGCGGCTGTCAGCCAATGGTAACTAGAACGATACACGAGGGCAAGGGCCAGCATACCTTGCGGCGTTGGAGATGCTTCCCCAAAGCCTGAAACTCCTTTTTCCAACTGATCCGCTCAGTTGACGGGATCCTGGCGCCACCCTTGCGGCGAACGCGACTGGTGGGGGACAGCAAGAAGGCCCAGAGAAATCCCGTGCATTCTGGAGCTCACAGGGTGAGCGATGATCACTTGTCGAGAGGCCGGAGCTTGGTTGAGAAGCATGCTTACCGAAACCGACGAAGATCAGGTATGTGGACCGCGCGATGCCTCCCGAGCTCGCATTCGCGAAGTTCGTCGAGAAATTGATGGCGCCGCCGATGATGCTCCCCGAGTTCCTCATCGCCGACCAGATCCCGAGGTAGAAGCCTCGGTCGTCTTGCGGTGGGTACGACAACATGGCCGCCGTCTCGGCGACGTACAGGAAGCCCCCGGTGAAGCCTACCAGGATCTAGAGAGCTGTCAGATACAATCATGGGCGGGAGATGGATGCCTTACCTTGGAGCATAGGAGGAACCAATCTGTGCCGAATTTCGCCTTGACGTAGAAACTGGAGCCGGAGAGTGGGAACACGATGGTGGCGATGAGACAGGACCAGCGGATGCCGAACTTGTTGATCAAGGGGCCACCGAAGAGCGTCATCAGGCACCCTGCTGCGTAGCCGACCGAGGATGCCAGGTTGGCCAGGTAGGGCGTAAACGTAGGGGTGGTAGTACCTCAGAAAAGGGGGAAAAGGTTGTTGTATTAGGTATGGTATAGCTATGAGTTTTATCTCCCCTGCACTAGTGCCCACGTGCTCTACTCTAGCCTATTCTGGACTAGCACTCTATAAGCCCTATAATAAGAATGAGAGCCCCTTGAGCTATTGCAAGTTTATATATATATACCTACTATACTTTCCCTAGTTCTGCAGATCTATAGAAATATTCGCTTCCTTCTCCTATTGCTTCGTCGGGCTAGCAACTGCAAGCTTATAGTATTCTTAGATCTTTGCCTTTAGCCTTCTTAGCGGGAGCTCTAAGGGTTTTAAACCTTAGGAATTGTCTCCCTCCTTTCCTCTTTCTCTTATCTTATTCTTCGAGCCTCCTTAGGCAAGGAATAGATAGATCTCCTAGCTCTTAAGTTCTAATATACTAGAATACTCTTTTCCTACCCTAAGACGAGGTAAGAAGTTCGGAGGTAAAAGGGCTTTAGCTAATCGATATAAAAGTGCCTTGCGATATAAGTACTATTAATCTATTTAAGCTAGTAGGATTTCCTATACTCCCCTCCTTCTTTAGTAATGCGAAATGGGCCTTTTTAAGAAGGTCGAAGTTTCTATTTAAAGGCCTTTGAGTTATATAGCATTATTATAGAGCTAGGGAGAAAGCTCTTTTCCTTTTTAATGAATCTTGTAGCGCGCCTTTTATATAGCTCTTTTCTTCTATACTCTAATAGGGTTTTGACTTTATCTTAAATACCTTCTTAAGTTGTAATATATTCTAGGACGGAGTTGCTCTATACTTTATGCAATTGCAAATCAGCCCTTTATAAGGCTTTAGGGAACCTTTGGTTAATAAGAGTCTAATGGATTATATATATATAATAAGCAGGGAACGATAGATTAATAGAAGCCTTAAGCTAATGTCCTTGATATATATTAAAGGGAGAGTATTTAAGGAAAGAGATCTTTCTAGCGTTTACTTCGAATAGTACCCTTTGCAACTTTTCTTTAAATAAGCCTTAAGACTTAGCTATTACTTATTAGAAGATATTAACTGCCTTTTCTACTATGCTTATACTTTTCTTAGATACTAATAGGGAGTTAGTCTATAGGACTCCCCTTTTCCTAATAAACTAGCGTACCTACTCTTTGAAATAACTACTTAAATTGATATAGAAGCTAATAGGAATGCCCTTGTCTTAAAAAAGCTTCTCTAAGCTTTAGATAATATAAATAGAGCTAAGTATTACGCAAGGGAATGCCTAGATAAAACGGGAAAAGTAATCGATAACTATTAAGATATGCTTATACCCTTTTAGCATATTAAGAAAGGGTTTGTAAAAATCGGCGCTAAGAAGCTCTATAGGCTTAGAAACAACTATACTTAATAGAGGTTATGATCTTTAAGTAGGATTATATTTTGCGTACTAGAGGCACCTTAAGATATATAGGGAAACGTCCTTTATTATCAAAGGCCAGTAGACGTTTCTTAGCTTCTTAAAGGTAGTAGTAGAAGTAAAATGGCCTCCTTTATTATAGGTAGCAAATAAGATATTAGAGATCTGACCTAGGACTAGGCAAGCCTTGTATTTTCCTTTTTATTAGTACTAAAGAGTGTTATTCTCTTATTTATACTTAAGGCCCTTTTGCTAAAGGCTCCTCTTCCCTACTCGGTCTATTCTATTAGGAAACTCCTAGTATAAAAGATATCCTATTACTTCCTTATACTATAGGTATTATAGAAAGGCCTTTAGAGCCTTCTGCATCTCGGCTTCTGCTATTAGGTCGGCGTCTGCTATTAAATAGACTATATTAGGTATTATAGTCGGCTTTGCTAAGATTCTGGAAAATAGAAATATAGGTTAAAGACTGATATCTAGCTCTATTCTAGCCACTTAGCAAAGGGCTACTATAAATAATATATCCTCTTCCTTATCCTTAGTGTATTCTAGTACCTTTAAAGGGTAGAGCATCTCTTATATAGCTTTTAGCTTTAAGTGTTCGATTTCTATTAATAGGTTAGCGATATCTTAGAGCAGCTATTTATAGCCCTCCTTCCTATCTTTCTAAACCTAAGTGCTATCCTGATCTACTGCTATATATATATATCTATATCTTAAGTAGTCTCCTTTATTATAATTATCTTTTAAAAAGATGGTTCTTAATAGCGCGTCTGCAACCTTATTCCTTTTGCCTTTAATATAGGTAATTATGATATTAAGGAGGCGTAGCTCTGCGGCCTATTAAGCATAGATTCCTTCTTATATAGAGCTTGAACTTAGGAAAAAGGTAAGTGGCTAATAGTTAATATAGATTATACTAGTCTTTTCTCCCTTAAGGAAATGGTAATATTTCCGGTAGAACTCGATAATAGTCAGAAGCTCTTATTTATAGGTGCTATACTGCCTTTAGGTATAAGAAAAGGTAAAACTATTAAAAAGTATTAGTACTATAGCAGACTCCCTTGCTTAAATTTGGGTAATATAGTACCCTTTTATATAGCTACTTATATTAGTATATAGAGAGACTAGCTCTAATAGTATATAGCCAGATCGTTCAATAACTATAAAGCAATATTCCTTAAGTAGTAAGAAGGAGAGGGCCTCTGCTTTTGACTATCTTTACTCTATTGCTCCTATTAGGCGGTTCAAAGGCCTTGCTATCTCTGCGAAGTTCTTAGTCCAATTCCATATGATTTGCATAGCTTTTAAGAATCGCTATACCTTTATTGTATTCTAAGATATCGGCTAGAGCTTAATATTTTCTGATCTCTCTAGCTTTATAATAGTCTTACCTCTGGCTCTATATTAGATGCCTAGGACTAGCACCTTAGTTATAAAGAGGAGGCATTTCTTAAAGGATAGCTTTAGCCTAGACTATAAGAGCCTAGGAAGGAGGTGATCGCGTAAGAAAGCAAATACTGCCTTAAAATCGGGGAAACCTTTAAAGATATTGTCTATATAGAATATTAGATGCTATAATCGAATGCAGTTATTTATAAGAATAAGAGAGAATAGAGAAGGCTTTAAATCATCCTTACCCTTAGCAACAGCTCTCTTTAATATAAGAATAGGATTAAAAATAAGCTTTATAAGTTCATTTATTAAGAATACCGAAGAGGCAGCCCCTTAAGGCATTCTTATAGGTTGCAACTAGCAATGGCCAGGCGTAGAAAAGGCGTAGAAGTATTAGTGATCTAGGTCTAGATTAACTGACTAGTATATATGCTTTAGGTCTAGCTATATAAATAGCTAGTGCTAGGGGTTACTTAAATAATTAAAGTATTTAAATAAACTAATTATTATATAACCTAGTATAATCTCTTTAATTCTTAAGTAGTCGAAGGTGACCTTATATTCTCCTATAGACGCTTTGCTCTTTAAGCTCTTCGCAACTAGGTATAGGTAAGAGTTCCAGTTAGAAAGTCGGTTATTAGTAAGAAAGGTACTCTTAAATATTCTATAGTCTATTCCCTTAGTAATTGTCTTATTTAATTATGCTAACTTATAAGGGTTATATCGCCTTATAGTATTATCAGCTATTAGAATAGCGTCTTTTGGGATTTAGGCTTAATAAGTATAGAGGTTAGTATAAGGAATATTAGTAAGTCGATTAGAGTTGACCGCTCTATAGGTGTATAAAAGCTGCTAAACCTCTTTTAACCGGTCCTTAGGAATACTAGGCCTAAAGGTCATTTTGCAGCCTCTTAGCCATTCCTCTAAGTCGCTCTTAAAAGGCTATTCTATTAAGAGCCTTTTTACCTACTGATCAATTGGAAAGCTAGGTATAAAGGTCTCCTTATTATTATAGCTTATCAAAAGCAATAAATATAATTATATAAATAGCTTTTGTAAGCTTTTAAGTTGGATTCTTCTACTCCTAGGTCCTAATTCTTCCTTCTAGTTATATAAAGACTTAATACTCCTCTTTCCTATTATACCTTATCCTTTTACTAGTTTGAATAGAGCTTTTAAAGCTGGCGTAGATGTCTATCTCTATCCCTCTTTAGTTTTAAAGTGATCTTCTGCTTTCCTTATCTCCTTTAGAGCTAGCAAATCGACTACTTAAAGTAAGAGGCAAGTCCTTACTATAGCTGAGTTTAATGCCTTCCTAAGGCGTTGCCAGTAATCTAAAAATCCTATTTATCCTCGGACTTAGTATCGCTTTTAGAGCTGCTATTGCTTCTGGAATCTATTATAGAGATATTAGAGTCTTTGGGCGCAAGCTGCACTATTAGGTTCTTTAAAGGTATTTTCTATAGCTTTTCTTTTAAATGAAGTAATAAGTTTAAGCCTAGGCTAAGGGTGAATTGCGGTCTTATAATAGTAACCAGTTCCTCCCTTAGTATATTCCCTTTAATAGTGATTTCGCTCTTTTGGATATTTAGCTTTACGTCTACTATATATAGCTAAGGTAGACTTAGAAGGAGAGATAGTTCAGTCTTTTTTAAAGGGCTATTTGATCTTAAGAAGGAGTCCACCTTTTGCTAGATGCCTTAAACTCTAATCTTAAATGATATATAGCTAATCAAGTTATATATCTCTCTATTTATAGTATTATAGGTTACCTTTAAATAGCCTTTTGAATTGAGGGAACGCTTTATAAGATTGAGAGCCTTTTTAAGTCTTTAAGAAGTGAGTAAAATGTTACTACTTTAATTAATAGCATTTATACTAATAGGCAGATCTACTACTATCTCTTCTTTCCTCTCTTTTACTTTGATTGATATAGGTACTTTTTAAGCCTTCTTATTAAGGTGTATACTAGGCAGGAGCTTTATAAGATTCGACTAGGTAGCTAATAGGAGAGGGGGCTTGTTCTCTTCAGATACTACTCTTAAGAAGGTAGCCTTCTTCTATCTCTTCTAGTTCCAATGAGTAAAGAGATTATAGAACTGCTTTAATACTTCTAGAGATAGCTGGAATAGATTTAGAAGATTTATTAAGATTTTAAATCCTTTTGCTAGCTTAATATAGTTTATAAGGCTATTGCCCTCTTGCCCTACGATCTTTTATAGATAATAAAGCTTCTTTTCCCTAAAGGTTGCCTTCTTCTTTCTAGTAGGGTCTGCGCTAGCTTGCTTCCTTTAAGGTTATCTCTTAGGTTCTGCCTAGGTAGTATCGTTAGATAAACTAGCTATTCGTACTCTCTTCTAAACCCCTTTCCTATCTGCCAAGAAGAAGGTGGCTTAAGGAGGTGCATCTTCTTTAGTATTATATATAGCATTATAATATTTAATACCTCTTACCTCTACTAGGTTAGAAATTATAGTAGGTTTATTAATATCCTCTACTGCTGCTCTTTGCGATCTATTGAATTCTTTTAGCAATATCCTTATTTTAGGATCTATTCTAATAGAGGCAGGTATAGGTGCTGTGAAGCGACTACTATCGGCATACCTCTTGTAATTATAGTACTATCCTTCTTTTGTATAGATCTTAATATAATAAACTAAGGCAGCAGACTTAAGGAAGATAATTGACTTAAGGTAGGCCTTTTCCTAGGAGGTTAGGGGCGGCCGGGTGCACTTGTCCTTATAGTAACTATACTCCTTATACTTAATATATAAAGGCCTATCCTTAGTTCTAGTCTATATCTTTGATCAGTTGATAAAAGGGTTAAATAAGTCAGAGGCTGGTTTTAAAGTATACTATTAGTAGAGAGGTACTATACTATTATAGTTCGATACCTCCCTCTATTCTATATTCTGGTTTAGTATTACCCTTCTTTAGGGGTTTCGATAGTCGTTTTACTAGTTTTAGGCATTATGCTTAAGACGCCCTCTTTAAACTAGGTAGGTTGGAGGAGGTCCTTGCCAAGGGAAGGCTAGACTCTCTTAGGTAGTAGTTAGTAGCCTAGGCGTAGGCTTAAAGACTAGAGGAGGTTAATAACCTCTTATTATTATAGCTAGTGTTAAGTATTATCTTCTAGTGTCTTCTTTAGTAATAGGAGTATAGTTCCTATTATCTAAGGAGGCTAGGGCAGATTGAACTAAGACCTTTAAATAGTTCTTTATATAGGATTCCAAGCGCTTATAGTATTATTGCTTCTTAATCTCTGCCTTAATTTTCTCTTAGGCCTTAAGGGCAGATTGTGATAAGCAAAGGGTATTATAGGCCCTCTAAAGGCATAGAAGCAGTAGGACGTTATTACTTAAAGCGTAAGATCTAAGCTTATTATTATATACTCTTTATATAAAGGCCGATATGATAGACTTAAGAATATACCGGTCTAAGTCCTTTTATAAGGGTATAAGAGATAGAGGGACGTTCTAATCGAGGTCCTTACTGCTAGTTTTCTTTAGCAATGCAGCAGTCCTCTAATAATAAAAGGCTAAGTTCTTAAGTAGGCCTTGCTAAAGATTGGCCACCTTTATTATAACGTCTAGCTCCTTTATAAGATTATCCTTATTTAAGAACTAAGTCTTTAGCTATTCGATTACCTTTTGCCTATCTTCTTTAATAGCAGTAATTCTATTAGCTATAATGCTCTTTATCCGCTAATTAGATCTAAAGCAGTAAGAAGCCTCTCTCTTAAGTAGGATAGAGATGGCTTTTAGGTAAATTGCAAGAGGAGGTAAGAACTGTCTATCTACTTTAAAGTCGTAGTCGAGTCTATCGAGCTATAGCTCTACTAGCATTTCTCTATTATAGTCCTTATACCTCTCGAACTTAGGCATCTTTTGAAAGCATATAGCTATTAGGGGCAGTTGTTGGCTTAATTTAAGTAGGCTAGGTAAAGAGGAGTACTAAGTATTCCTTTGTTTAATAGTAGCTTTAAAGAAGTCCTAGTTCATAGGGCAGAATAGAGGCAAGATACTCTCCTTATGCTATAAGTCTCTGTTGCGCCATGAGGAGCCTCAGGCGCTGAGGCTCTGAGGACTGGCTTATGTAATGTACCCCTGAAGTGGCCATAGAGCACTTCTATAAAGGGAGCTCAGGTATACAGTTAGAGTAGAATTTTATAAGCTTTTGCTACTACTGAGAATCCACTTCTAAATATAGTACAATAGTTATCAGCACTATTCGCGACTCTTAAGAGCAAACGATCAAAAATCTACTATGTTTAAAGACTTCTTAAAGAGGTTTTACTACTATTTTTCATCTATTCTCCCTTGCCTATACGCATTATACAACCTGACTCGACGTTCTAACGCTCTTAGCCAACTAATACTATACTCCCTACCATCCTAGTCAATATAAGCGAATACTAGTAAAAAGAAGCTTAGGAGCTTAGCTCTAGTAGAGTTATACTCTAGGATAGGAAGTCATAGCGCATTTGGTACGCTAAGCTAGAGTTTCAGGCCGAATTTCTGCGCCTTCAAAAGTATATAAAGAAGCTAAGATAGGTTAATAACCTTGAACTATATACTATAGAGATAGGAAACCAAGCTCTATTCTATAAGAACGAAGCTCTATATCTGCTGGATTTAGAAATAGAACCGCTGCAGTTTGAAAAAATTGTAGAAGGACGGGACTAGAGAGTATTGCAAAGCTACTATAAGTTATACTAATAGTAAGAAGCTACCGATTAACAAACGCCAGCTCTACTATTACCTGCGAAGATAATAGCTAAAGACGTAGAGCTAGAATATAAAATGGCAGTAATGCAATACAATCTTATAGTAGAAATGTAGAAAAGGAATAGGAGCTCTTACACTCAGTTATACCATTAGATTACTGAGATAGTATTGAATGTTAGTTGTCATTCCTCTATTATCGACCTTGCAATCACTCAGTTATTTAGAACTGTCGATTGCTACTCTCTACTATCAATAACCTCAGATTTTCCTATTTCGACCTCTATTCCGCCTCTCCTACCTACCTCTGATCCGATAAGCTTAAATTGTCAGCCTATTGGTACGATTATCGGATTTCCAGCCTTTCTAATACAAAGAAGTTTGATTAGCTATAATAGCTACTTTAAATAAAAGCAGTTTTAGGTATTTATATAATATTAAACGAAAGCTCTAATCGGAAGAGTCTCCTTAGCTTTTTTAAAAAGCTAAATCGGATACTTTAGCCGCCTCTACTCAATAGGACTTTAAAAACTGCCTTAAAATCATTTCCAAAGACCCCTTTATTCTAAGAACTAATAGGAATTATCTTAGAAGCTAAGATAAATCTTTCTTAGAAACTTTATTATAGAAATTAGTCTTTAACTTAATAAACCTTTTCTTACTACTAGTAATTGCAATACCTTTATTTATTACTTCGTACCTATTAAAGAAGTCTTAGTAAAGTATAAATAAACTTTCTATAGAAGCCGGATTTTCACTCCTAGGCTAGGCTTGCGAATGGGAATATAAAAATACAATTTTATATAACTTAAGTTCTTCGCCTTCTCCTTTAATACCTTCCCCTTTGATAACTGCACCTGCTTTTTCAATATTAATACTTAAAAATACTAAAAATATCAATTTCAAACCTCCTTTTAACCCTTTGCCCGAATCTTTTTAAGCTCGCCCTAGTCACTCTAAGATTGACTCGGATTCTGAAAACTCCTTAGAATACCTTAGGCCTTATATTCGACCTAACTCCTCTTTTATCGAAACGAATAAAGTAATAATAGCCGCCTTTAAAGCTATTACTAATCATTTTCCCCTCCTTAGTTCCCTTAGCGCTTCTTATTTCACTAAAGCTAATATTACTAATTTCCTTAAATAATATAAGGAGACTTATTATAATTTTAGCATTAGATATAATAAGATAATTAATCGACTTTCCTACTACTATAACTAAATTAGCAAAGATATTATTAAATCTCTGCTTAAGTGGAAGCTTTGCAAGTCCTAGGAATTACTTATTAAGGCTTTTAAAGCTGAATTTCAGGAATTTGATAGATAGTAGATTTGCAATACTCTAGCCTTTCTAAAGGAGTTTATTCTTATTACTCGCACTCCTAAGGAACTTAAAAACTACTATTAGACCTTTACTTAAGTGTCGAATACCTTGATCGATTAGAAAATACTTAGCGAAGTTGAAAGAGGCCGCCTTTTCTTACTTAGATTACCTACTAGCCTTTGCAATAAGATTATTAAGAATTTCAGGATCGATGAATAAGACCCTATAACCTTTGCCTTATTTAAGGAGTTTTCAGCCTTTGCTTTAAAATCAGATCTTAGTAAGAGAACTATTAATATTATAAAATAGGAAAAATCCCTTACTTCCTCTTATACTAAAGACCTTAAGAGCTTGGTTTAAGAACACTTAAAGGCTTTAGAAGTTATAAAGGAGGTAAAGAGAAATCCAGTAGTAATTCCCTTTACTTGCAGTCTTAGCCTAAGAGTGAAATCTGCCTTAAAAATTAAGGAACTCGAAGCCCAGTTTTCTAAACTCTATATCTAATATTTAAAAACCTTAATCGAAGGCCTTCTTTAAGAAACTTATCGCGCCCCTTAGTTTAGAAATCGATAGGCTTTAAAAGGTAAAAACTAGCACGCGAACTTTAAATACCTAAATCCAGCTTCCCTTAGGTTAAATAAGTGAGTTGCTACTTTAAAGAAGCTTGATAATTAAATATAGCTATATTAAAGAAATTCCTAAATTATTAATCGAATTTTATATAAAGTTTAGATTTTCTTTAGCAAGGACGCCTCTTAAGTTAGTTAGGGTATATATACTTAGGATTACTTAAAATTATCTTTGAATTTTCTTTAAAACTGCGATTTAATAGCTTTAATAACTTCGAGCTTTTGACTCGCGGTCTTAGACTAGGAATCGCATTACTAAAAGAGGAAAAGGAGTTTCTATCATTTTTATTCGTTTACTACCGCACCTCCCCCCTTTCCCCTTCTCCCTCTCCCTTTATATATTTCCTTAAAATCCACTCGCAGGCCTAACCTGCGAGTTAAAA